>WSZQ02027962.1:0-32960 GCA_019419845.2 Weissflogia rhopalogaster | reverse complement strand
ATGCAATTTGTTTATTCTACGTTTATTCCACGCTTATCATTTATTTTCAATCATTTTTGTGAAATATATTTCTTTCTAGAAATATTACCAATTCAATTCCTAAATTTAACATAGGCAACCAACCACACACATCACCATTTTAATTTCTAAAGACTCTTGGGGCTTCCAAAACTGAAAAAAAGTTAATTAGGACAAATATAATAAATAGCAATATATATCCAAATCGTATATTTACAAAATAAAGTCAAATTCGAGTAATCACATTTATGTTTATATGTAACATAGGCCACCCAACTAACACAAATCAATTTGAACCGACCGAAACGCTTACGAAACTAACCGCCACTCACCAGCCGTTACTTTTGAAAGTCCAACGTGTGGAAAATTGTTTGTATTTATTTCTTAAGGCAGTGGGTAAATTAATATATATGTACATTTGCGTTTCGTAAGGAGTTGCACCAATTGCTAATTAGTCTGCTATCGTTCATACTTCCAAAAAACGTTATATGTGGTAAGTATAAAAAGTGAATGCACCTAAGAACAGTCGTTGGCAATAATAGAATTTTCAATTTCTTGTAAAGTCTTCGTATAAAAATAACACACATTGCTAATACTAAATATTTCACACATTCTATCGCACCATTTCTTGTTCGTGTTCGCTGTCGAAAGGAAAAATCACTATGTTTTAAAGTTTTAGTTTAAATGTTCATCATGGAGATCGAATATAAAGCATTCAGTTTGTTGGAGTCATTGTGATGGAGAAACATTCGGAATTTTGAGGAATCTGTTGAGCTTTGTCGATATGTATCGAGTTTTCTCGAATTAAATCATTTTCTAACAAGATTTGTCGAGTTTACTTCATTCTCTTAATTTTAAACCGATTTTTGCCGATTTGTGTCGTTATCTATCGAAGAGATCCGATCATATACCGTTATTTTCATTGAATTTAAACGATTTCTTTTGGATGTGGAGTTTTATCAAACGTTGTTGATTTCTAATGAGTTTTAGCGAGTATTGTCGATTCCTATCGAGGGTTGTCGATTTTGATCATTCTCAATCGACTTTTGGCGTTTTTATCGAAGTAAACCGAATTTTATCGACATCTACCGAACATTTCTGAACTATAAAAAAAAAACTAAATTCGATTTAACGCCCAATATTGCCTTTCTTGTTTCTCCACCACTATAAAACGTTTTCCAACCCAAAAAGAATGCCCTATAAATGCGTAAACAGTCATCACAAAACCTAACTCACCACCAGTGGCCCACTTTGTTAATTTCGACTACATTTAGGCACTAAACCTAATTACCTAACCTACAGTAGCTACAAATCGATATCAAAATAAAACTACTTCAACTATTCACTATTAAAATATGTATGGAATAAATACTAACAGAAGGTCTTCTAGCGTAAGCACATACACTGTGTTTTGATTTATAAATCGCTGTGGATTGTCGAAATTAATGTCCAAGGCACTTTCACTTGCAAAAAAAGAAGCCTACACGAACGAATAACGTGTAGACGTAGGAATGTGTTTTTGCATAGTTTCTCGCGTTGCCAGTCCCCCGATCCTAGCTGCCCCCGCTCTGCTGCCGTTTGTATTAACAAATAATCATAATCTAGTATAAATAACATTACATGGCGTTCGTTGCGCTTGCGATTGTCGCTCGATGTCAGCAATCCCATCCTGTCGCATCGTTCCCAAAGCGCAGTTCTCGAAAAGTCAGTCTCTCTGCCTCGAAAGTTGGGCGTGCAGTGTTAAGAGAGTGGTCGCATTATTCTTTGGTTGCTTTTGTTAAGATAAAAATCATCAAGATATGCTTTCCTTTCTTTTGTCTGGATACGAACATGTTTGAACGATTGTTTAGCGCTTGGGTGCCGTACGATGGCACTCAGATTTTACTGATTGGCTAACCTAAACAAATTTAGGTTAGTATTGGTAGGTTAAGTACCGCACGTGAAGAAACATGTAAGGAGAACATCTCGATGGCAAATTTTAGCACCAGGATTCCTCGCCGCCATCGTGGCTCTCTACATCGCTGGGGTCTTCGCCGTACATGTCCGCCAATTTTCGGAAACGCGGTCCAAAACTGGATAAATAGTTGAATTTTAGGTCGCCATCGTCTGTGCCTGAAAATATTAAGGTTTAATTATTAGTTACTCGGTTAAGTCAGTTTAGGTTATTTTTCTCGGGATAAGCAATTTCTTTGAAGATATTTTAAGATTAAGTTAGTTTCGGTGGTTTTTCTTATGTCAAATTAGTTTAGGTTCCCTGGTAAAGGCAGTTTAGGATACATTGCATAGATATGTTAAGTTCAGCTATTTTGTGTTAACTCAGTTTAGCCTACATTTCTTAGGCTCCTTCAAGTCGGCTTCGTCAAGTCAGCAGGCAGTTATCAATGAAATTTAAATAATATACTTACAAGAAGCAAGAGAAGATAATGATCCCTGACTGTTGCTATCACCACCTCCTTCGTACGCATAGTAACGAACATCATCGAAGGGATAACTGTTCTGATCGCGATCACACGTATCCTTCTTGTGACCTAAGAATCCAGAGATGTCCGGCACTTCCGGCGTCTTGATTGCCTCCTTTGAGGCGTACTCATCCTCCTGCAGCCGGCGCAGGACGCTCATATCGAAGCCAGTATCACCTTCGCCGCCACCCTCATCTTCGTAACTAATGATCGTTTCGCGAATATCATCCGTGTCCTTCTCTGCCCAGTTGTCGTGCTTCCTACGGTGCACCACCACAGCCAAGAGCAAAACTGCAATGACAAAGATGAACAATATGTTAGGTTTCACCCAGAAATACAGAAGAGTTACAAAAACTTACTTATAAGAATAGCAATGCACACCAAAATGGCGACCAAAAAGTTGGAGTCAATCCGGAAGGACACAGCACGAGCGATGCTATACAAGCAGTTCGGACTGGCATAGGCCGACTCTCCGGGCTGGCCCAGATTCCACACCTGCCCGTTGAACGTCAGGTTGCGAATGCAGCCGCTGAAGCCATAGTGCGTAGGCACCTCCGTCCAATTGTTCACAGTGGCGATCTGTTTGATATTACCAGCGATGCCACCCACCTGCAGTGGTCCGTTGACATTCAGGAACCTACCCATGCCATTGGGTTCTCGGAGAATCTGACAGGTGCTTTTGTGGCAGTCGTCCACAGATAAAAGTATTTCCTGTAAAATGGAACATAGGACATTTTATGGCATATTTAAAAAAGAAAAAAATAAAGACTTACTTTAGGTTGAAGATTAATCCTAACGTTATGGTTGAGGTCATCATTAAGTTTTTTGAAATTAAGGATAACTTCCTTTACTTCTGGTCCTCCATAACTCAAAAGAAGACGTGGGTAACCATTCTTCAACTCCAAAGAGATGAAATCTACGGGACAAAGGAGAACTATAGATTTTGACCTCTTTGCCAGTAAGAAAGATCATACCTGAAGTTAGAGATGGCGGATGTGGAAATTGTGGTCCCTCATAAAAGATAAGTCCATTCTCCTGCTGAGTAGTCAACTCCAAACTAATCTCGGTCCGCAGAGCTGGGTCGAAGTTATTGTACATGGCCCATCCGTTTCCGGAGAAACCAATGCCTAAAATCTCACAGCGGGGTCCATCGAAACCATCCGGACACTGACAGAGGGTCTCTTCAATGTACACGCCTCCATTAAGGCATGCAATGGGAGGAAGACGTTCTTCACAGGAAGGCTCAACGTATGCACGAACGCCAACAAACGACGTACGATTTGTAAAGATCACCGCTGGATCCTGGGCAATTCGCAGATTGTTGTAGCAATTCTCGGGGCAGGTTTCCTCAAAACACTCATTGATGTCAATCATTACAAAGTCGACATCAAGTTTACGCTCCAACGCCACTGAACTGTTTGCTATCCTATAATTCAACCTCTCTGCCTCGTAGTATGGGGAACCATGAGCAGCAAAACGAACATCGATCGTCGAATCATTATTCGGTGATGGCATCACAGTAATGACATCAACATTGTCATAAGATGTATTCAATACCTCAGAAAGGTGTTTCTGTAAAATATCCTTCTTACTCATTGGTACTCCGTCCTTTGTGATAAACTCCTCAGCTGAACACTTCGCCATTCTGATAGAGCCTGACTTGATTACAGCTTCTTCCGGAAGGTCCTTAACAGTCACTGTAACTTGTGCCTTCACCACATTGTCTATAATCAACGGAGGATGATGCTCAGTAACTGTAAAGTCCAGAGTATAAACCCCCTCAGGAGCCCCACGTAAAAGTGTAATCTCTCCGTTATCCGAGTTGAGTTGGAACTTGTCGTTGATTTCTCCCCACATAAAGACCTTATCCTCCAGATCCCAATCGTCAGGGTCTTCAACGTACACCCTCCCAATGACCATATCCGGTGAGCTTCCCATGTAAGTGTAGACAAATATGTTACTCTGTCCGTCCCGTGCCTGATTGTCATTCACATCACCAATAATCACCTTCAAAACACCAATACCAGTGAGGGAAGGAGTACCACTATCCGTAATTTCAATCCGAACATTGTAATACTTTTTCTCCTCACGATCGAATGTACTGATAGCTCTAATGACATTACCTTCAATCTCAAACAAACTCTTAACCTCTTCCCCATTGTCCGAGGCCAAGTTGAAGGTAAACGGGGGACCATTGATGGGACTGTCATAGTCGTCAGCAAAGAGTTCCGAGATGATTCCAGGCTGCTGGTTCTCGTACCACACCACTTCTGTCACATTCAGGAAGGGTGCATTGTCGTTGATATCATCCAAATGAATAAAGATCTCAGCAGCCCGCGAGTTCGAATTGGGACCATCACCATCGTCATGTGCGTAGATATAACCCTGATAGACTGGAGATCCATTAGGCCGATCCCGATCCAATTTTCGCGCCAGTTTCACACATCCATATTCATCCACCTCCAAAAAGTCATTATTCTTGATAACACGATACACAATACGTTGATCGGCATTCCTATCTTTGATATCCGGATCGAAAGCACGAAGTTCGATGATACAACCACTAGGTATCACTTCCTCGCTGAAGCTGATATTGCCATTGTACGGATAGAATTCCGGAAGTTCATCATTTACATTCAGAATTTCGATGTACACCATAGCAGTATCCTGGAACTGCCCATCATTTGCCTCCACCGTGAGGTTGTAACTCTCAATCTGCTCGAAATCCAACTTTTTGTTAACCTTGATCCGCCCGGTGGTGTTCATGATCATAAACGCATCTCCAATATTACCATCAACAATCTTATAGTGTATCAACGATGCTGTATCATCATCAACGGCCTTGACTTCAATTACATCTTTACCAATGTCCGAGTTTTCCGGTATTTTCTCTGCCACATAATGGGAATGCACAAAATGTGGTTTGTTATCGTTGATATCCTCAATGGTGATCCTGAATGTCTGCGATGCTGAATTGAAAGGTTTCCCAGTAAGCGCCGAAGGAGAGTTATCCTTAGCCATGATGTTCACAACGTAGACCTCTTGCTTCTCCCTGTCGAAGGACACCCGCGTTGTGACCTTGCCATTATTCGGATTGATGTCAAACAGGTCGTTGTGATCAACCAGCTCGTAACTTACTATGTTATTAGCCGAAGTGCCATCTTTGTCAACAGCTCTCACTTGCATCACTTCCGCTCCCGGACTTTCATTTTCTAATACACTACCACGAATAAACTCCATGAAATTCGGGATTTCGTCGTTCACGTCCTCGATACCAATATCGATAGTCCGAATCACCGACCAGGAATCCTTATTCGTGCATCTCACAGTCAGTTGATAGTCGGTGACAGTCTCATAGTCCAACCCACGTGCAACCTTGATGTACGCCCGGGACTTGTCCTGCTCCAACTGGAATGTCGAATCCTTATTGGTCTGCGTCGTTAAACCTCGTACAAGTTCAAAAATCACCGAAGGATCATCAATGTTGGACTGGGCCTCCAAACTCACAACCGCTTCATTAAAACGATTAAAGTTCTCCTTGATATACGTCTTCTTCTCCGGGTAAACAATAAAAGATGGAGGCTTCTTGTCAGATCCGACCACAGATATCCGAATTTGCGCTTGATGCTCCTTCCGTTCCGTAGGATCAATTGGATTATCCCTGACTACCACGTAGGAGCTGAAGACAGCACCCTCCTTCTTATCCAAGGGTTCCTTAAGCGTTAACACACCCGACTCCCGATCAATTTGAAAGTACTTATTAAACTCCATGCCGTTCTCGCTATGATCATTCTTGATCTCATACGTCAGCTTTGCATTATCGCCATCGTCAATATCATAAGCGACGACCCGCATCACTTCAGCGCCGCGAGGCAAGTCCTCCGACACTTTCTCGTTAAAGTCAATCTGATCGAAGCTCGGCGTATTATCGTTAATATCAGTGATGGTCACTTTGAAGGTGCAGATATCCGTCAGAGTCGGACGGCCATTGTCAGTCGCCTGCACCGTAATGTAAATCTCCTTCAATCGCGAAGGCTCGTCGCGATCAAACTCGTAGTTGGTCGTAATACGACCAGTCGTATTGTCAATTTTGAAATAGGCCCGATCGCCATCGCGCTTATTGATAGAGTACGTAATTCGACCACCATCGTCTGGGGGATCATCGTCAGAGGCCTTCACAGTGATCACATGTTCACCCTTTGGCTGCTGCTCCTTGATAGATGGCGCATAAGAGGTGCACTTCGTAAACGTAGGTTTATGGGAGTTGCCCGTCTTCGGTAGAGACTTAATTTGTGCAAACTGAGGCTCGTCGTCCATAGTGTTTCCTGTAAAGAAGATATGATTTCTAGAGCCTTCAAACACACTGTACAAACTTCATATATACAAATACAGGGAAAGGAAGTGAAAGATTTGAATAAAGTCAGGAAAGGATTATGTTTTGTTCGGTTGCACTTCTAATAATGACCCACCTCCGGTTGGTGCATTCAAATATATTTTACATTCTGTATAATTAACACACTGTATATAATTCAATCTAAACGTAAAGAACACAAATTCATAGAAATAGTTGTCTTGTAAAAAATAGTAATTTTCAATGTTAAAAACTAAAATTTTAAGTTTCCTAGAAAGGGAAGTATCAACTTCAAGCCAAGTTCATACTGCACAGAGACGCCAATGATTCATAGCCTGAGAATGTCATTCGTCCAACTATTTATTGTAATATTTAGTTCAAACCTCGCAACACTCGATAGTGATATGATATCTTCCTAGTGAACCTAAAGAACCATGTTACTTGAGCTTTGTATATTTATGATAAAAGATAATATGTTGCAGATGTAAAGACATGTCACAAACAATAAGCAAATTATAGAATAGGAACGAGTACAAATAAGCATGCTTTTGGCGTCCAGAGCGTAGTGTACTTAAGGCACATTTGTATCTTGCTCCCACGATATAGTGAAACCGTAACAACCAACACAGTGGCGTCGATTGTTCGTGCGGTTCGAAGGAAAACAACCTTAACCGCCTTTTTTAAGTACGAACGTGACTTAAGTTAAGCCAACCGCCGTCTCCTGCGCGACTGCTTGTTGGGTGCCCAGTTACCGCAGAGTAGACTGCCACCGGTGCTACTTTACTCGACTGCAGTTGAATAAACACCTAGTAGCTGCAAGCTGCATACATACACGGAATACAGTGTGTCCACTGATATTCACAAACCATTTCGTGCATTTGCGTATGAATGCCCTGGGTGTTTGTCCGTGTTTCCAGTTCCCGGAGTCATTGGTAAAGGCCAACATCACGATACCGAACAAGGGTAGTTATCCATGCGTGACTTAAGTCATTTACAACTCGCAGCCAACGAGTTGTGTCGGCCGCATGCAGCATAATTAAACGCACCCGAGATATTGAGCGCATATTTATGTGTAATTAATAATGAAAAATCTGACTTAAGTCCCATAAACTGACTTAGTCAAGTCAGAAAGTAGGTTTTTAAAGGGATTTACATCTCTTTAAATAATTACCGAGTTACTGAAACGTTTTTAAGCTTTACATTGAGTCATACGATAGTTATTTAAACATTTCTTGAACACGAACATGAGTCTGTGAAAGAAATTTTACAATTGCAGTTGAGTCATAGGCTACTGAAGTAGCAAAACTGATCCATAATGGTTGGTGCGAGATGGTGTGAACAGTGGCCGTACGTGTTTCAATTAACAACATCCGAACAAAGTTAGCCAGTGAGGAACAAACGACTAGAAACGTGTTATAATGTGGCCGATGATTGCGGGACACAATGTCTCTTTGTTTGGCCCGTTCTGGCTTTTGTTGTCTCGCTGGCGAAGAAAACGGTACCGTTGCGAGACGTGCGCCAACCGGTCGGCCCCTATTTCGGGGACATAACTTAAGTCATAAGTTACAAATCACATTGGTTGAAAAAGGAGTTATTCAGAGTTATATTTCTCGCCGTTGGTTCGGAGTTAAGAGTAGCTATAAGTCTCATTAGTTACATTAGTTGCATAGTTTACGACTTAACTGGGTGGGTTAAATTTGCTTTATATTTATCGTACCTAGGTCCTTCAATGTCCCATGACTCTGTTCAAAATTTGCGAAACTGAGGAGCAGTAACTGACACGCGTGTCGTAGGTTCACCATCATTGTTATAACTAACATTCGTGCATGGTAAATGTTAGTCAAATGTTTGATATAAAATACTAGTAGACCATTTTAAAATAAAAAGATCATTGATCCGAATGTCCGCTAATTATCCAGATTGTGTTATATTGTGACATAAAAAGGTTGCCGTCCTCTGGCAGTTTTTTTTCTTATTAAATTATTCATTGACCTGACTCACAGAGGTAGGCAAATTAAAATAAATATATTAGTGTTCTTGAACAATTCTCTAATACGCAAAAATGTGCATATTCACAATTCTAGATCCACTGAAATAAATAAAAGTAATATGCAGTGAAACCTGCTGTATACGGAAAGTCTAGGAACCAATCACTTTTCTGTTGTTTACAGGGTTCCACATATTACAGAGAAATAAATGTTTCATAAATAAAATGTTATGTTTAAAAGGTAGTTTATTGGAAATCTTCAACCAATAAATTTCCAAGAATTGACTCACTCGGCGATTTGCCGTCAAGTCTACGAAAAATCGACAAATTCATGTAGGCTGTTAAGATATGTTCGTTTCCTGATGAATGCAAAGTCCATTAAAAACTAAAACACACTGAAAACAAACGGCTCCAGAGAAATGAAGTCGCTTGAAAGCAACCAACGTAATCTCAATCGCAGTCGTTCGCGTCGCCTTCCAGCGATAAAAGCGTCTTGCAACACGCATGCAACACCAACAAACCAACCAAACGACAGAACTCTTCAGCATCATCGAAAGGCTGATTGTGCGACTTGAAACTCGTCGTCGTCGGCCGTCATCTTGCCAGAGAGGCAGGCAACGCTTGATTTGCTCTTGTTCGAACGAAAGAATCCCGCTTTGTTTCCGCTGTACCGTATCAGCCCGGCCGGCCGGGCAGGAGTCACAAGCGCATTAAAAGGTTGCAAGAGTTCGCCTCTGCATCGCCGGCGATTAATATTAATGCGGCGTGATTTATGTGCGTATTTATAGCGTTCGACGACGTGCACAACTGGCATATACGTCTACGACAACGAGTATAAGCTGATGGAACTCGTTGATCCACGTACGAAAACGTTTCAGGGCGTTGATGTACTATGCGCGTTGATGTGTTGATGTGTTGTCAGAGGCGTTGATTTGATGCACCAAGTTTTGATGATATTGGTGGTTGTGCACTTTTAGTCTAAGCACAGAGTATTGTGCATAGGAAGAAGGATTTTAATCAGGCGCACAGTGAAAACGGGAATTGAGTAGAACAACATGGTTGCACGTGCAGACATGTCGAGTTTACAGTTGATCCGTGATTAAATGTTACGAATGCCGATTCGATACTCTTTCTTAGAGTAGTGGTCGCACAATTCTAATATTACATCTACGAAAATATGCCCAGAAGAGACATTTTCGGAAATTAAATAATTAGTATAGGATATTAAAAATAGTAAGAGTAGAAAATATATCTACACTGTGCATTTGGTTCAATATTCTCCCTCTTCTTACGGGCTACCGCCTAAACCGAACTTTGGTCTCCTAGATTATATTCTCTGGAGGTATATTCGTTTATGAACATATATGTGAACTAGAAGAAATCAAAAATACGAAAATTATATCTTTCTATTTTTTTTTGAACTTCTGCAAATTACAAAAACAACAAATGATGAACATAATCACTAAATTTGATGAAATTTCTTAGACTAGTTTCCAAGGAAAATATTCTTCAAAAAAGTTGCAAAAGTAATTTCTTGAAATTTTTAGAAGCTTACAAGTAAAATATAAGTTTTAACCATCAAAGAGTTCACCATTATGAGTTGCAAATGTTTTAAATAACTAACGAGGAATACAACTTCAAAATTTGTATTTAGATAATAAGGATATATTGATAATGTCAACATTGAATTGTAATGCAAAAGTAATATTTCCAAAAAAGTTTGTGTGCTATAACTCCCAAATTAATTGATAAAATTAGTTAACATTTTGTATTTATTATTAAGCATTCTTTAAGCACATGTGTACAAAATTTGATTAAACTTCAATGATTACTATGAATTTTACAAGAAAAACAACTTTAAAAAGTAGCTAATGAACACTACAGACCACGAAATTTAAATGGCAATTTATTACTAAAGTGCAGTACATATTTGCATACAAATAAATCTGAATTCATCAAAGATAAAACACGAAAATTCTTTCGTTAGTTTGTTAGATAGCAAATGGCAAATTCCAATGGCAGTTGTCAGCAAATTTATACTTCAATAATCTATTTCGATTAATCACAATATAGTTACGATTAACTAACTTAGAGCCAACTAATCTTTACGACCACCTGATGATCGTGAAACTATCCAACCTGAAAAAAATATATTCTTACTAGAATATATTCTTCCTCCAGCGGATAAAGATTTAGATGAATACCACAGAAAATACCCATCGTCATACCTCCAATGAATCACACCAATTCGCAGAAAACTCAATAACATCGAACTCTCCTCTCCAGCTCATATCATAGATAATCGCACTTGTGAGTGAGTAACCAACATGGGAGGGAAAACGTCAAGTGCATTCATTCGCCGACCAAGGCGGTCAAGAATCCGGCAATAATCACACAGCTTCTGCCTGCATCAACCGCGTGTTTACCACATGACTCATCTTCATTCACGTACGGCGTCATTCAATTGTTCTATCATTTCATAATCGTATTTCTACTTCAATGTATTGTACTTTCGACTGAGTCATTCACGTAGGACTCGTGCTAAGCGAAATTATTACACCAAACATACATTCAACAACTTTTATCAAACTAACCTAATTCCATCGCGGTGGCCGATAATAGAAAATCATTATTACATTGCAGTCATTGATTGCATTGCACAATGCAGTGCAATTCTTTGAATGCAAACACCGCAACATGATTCGCCTATACTTAATATTTCCTAAATGCTATTTTACGCTGAATGAGCATGAAAGTAAAAAACGCTTACCATAATTAAACGTATTAATAATTCTGTAAACAGTCATCAAAGATTCAACTTTTTTTTCAATCCTTATCACAATTCTCAAGGTGTTTATGACTAGTTACATAGATAACAGGATTTATGGTTGCTCATGCACTTGTTTGAGGATTGAATAACACAAAGTCGCGATAATATTCTGTTCAGACTCAAAGCAATCCCGGGAATCAATATATACCGTTAGAGAATCGATATCTATACCATAATTCATTAGATGTTAAATTGGAGGCGAAGTCCGAGGTTTGGCATGATAATTATTGAATTATGCCCAATTGTCATGAATGAATCGCTCTCGTATTTCGTCCGCCTTGTGCTAAATTGATGAAGACGTAAGTGTAATCGTGGTACAGCTGCAAAAAGCGTACGAACTCGTTGTATTGCGGCCGGTTATAAAACGAGTTCATTTGCGAGTTTAAATGTTCTATTTTTAGGGTACTCGTTTTAGGAAATGTTGAAAACGTTAGAAAAAATGTGTAATCTAGGTTAACTAAGGTTAAGCATCACACAAACACAATTGCAATTTATGCAAGTGATCGGTCTGACAATATTAATGTCAACTGAGGACTAGGAAACAGTTCTATTCATTAACAATTCAACACAAAATATATAATAAGACTTTATATCAGGAGAAGACATGGAAAGTCTGGGGTGCATCATTGACATTGTGCACGGGCGTGCTCGCAGCACTCACGCCTATGTGCTGCGGCTGCTTCGTAGCGCATCAGCGTGTCGATTCGTGACTCGCGCTGATACGCCTGTACAACTCGTATGAAATGCACATTGTTGTATAGGATTACATCCTCGTTGGAGAATATAACATTCAGTGACAAAAGTCGAAAACTGCTAAAACTGAGCAACTTCTTGAACGTGTGGCGGCAATCCACTGCCGCACAAACAAGAAGAATAAACATCATCAAATCACAATTAATATCAACAGATCTCAAGCACCAACCTCATCAACAATCCGTAATCTGCACAATCAACATCCGCAAGACTAAATATCGAAAATGCTGACACCTCAACACCGACACGGCGCAGCGCGATCACGTGTTCCGCTGTGACGAACTGAACAAGTGGTCGTGTCAGCATTTTCACCTGGATATGTAGTCCACAATTCGACACCATCAACCAGTTCAGTTCAGTCCAGTTCTTCACCGAGTTTTCACACATTCAGTCATCAGCATCCACCAACAGCTAGTCCGACACCAGAGTCAGCCGTACCGAGAGTCTTCACCGTGTCCCTCACCGGCCGTCTCCAGCGAGTACACCGACGCCAGCTGCCGCCTCCGCCTGGATCTCTTCGTTGTATATCAATCTCATTCATTTGTATATATTTCATTACATGTATCGTGGTACCCAATAAAATCCCACAAACGTATCTTTGCTTGTTAAACCGTTCACAAATTACAATTCCCGCACTAGCAACTATAAACGCAAACAATTAAAAGCCACATTACATCAACCAACATCGAAAAAGGCTGTAAACGTTCTTAATCCAGTTATAGCGTACATAGTTATGAATTTGTGTGCATTTTATTGTCGGCAAACAACGCATTACACATTGAAGGCGCACATTAATCGCGGTCGTTCGTTGACGCCTCTTCATACACTCAGCCGAGCGCGACTCTTTCAAGGCCGTGCACATTTCTTCTTCGTCGTTGCGTTGTTGCGATTTAAATACCGATCGCGGGTGCCGTATTATTATTCTATAATAATCGTTGTTAACCTACCGCAATGAACATACTTTAACAGCTAGCTAAAGGCGGAAAGTACACAAATTAGTGCAAAAAGATGGCAGCAAAACAAAAGAATTGCTGGTATTGTGTGCAGTGCGATAAGTTTCGCTGCAAATTACCAGCAGTGAGCTACATAAACGGTGCGTATTTCCGATTAGAATAAAATGTGTGCTTATAGGACAGAACACATCCAACAGTGTCGATGTACGACAATAAAGTCGACGTAATGCGAATACGGAATACACGAACTTGTTCTAAAACTAGAAATAATCGATATAGCCGTAGGTGGGAGGGGGTATGCATTATTTACGTGTAGAAATAAAGACATTAAGCTAACGACAGCATCAATTTTTTAAAGTATTTTTTCAATAAATACCGATATATCTGGAATCTTCTAAAGCAGAGGTGAGCAACAATTTTTATTATCAGATCAGTAAATATGCTGATTTGTTTTACCGGGTCGCACATTGACACACAATCCTTTGGAGGAAGGATTCCCAAAATGCGAGGTTCCTCCCCTTTGCTCTACAAATGTTTCGAGGGTCGAAAGTTGCTCATTCCTGTTCTAAAGAACATTTCCATGAATATACAAGGGAATGTTTTTTGTAAAACGTTAAAGGTCACACGGACAATCCGTTAACGAAAGTAATCAGAAGCACAATAACCAAGCAGCATTTGAACCCATAACTTTCCGATCGGAAAGCAGTGTCACTTGAAACATTTTGAGAACTCTACGTCAGCGGTTCCCAAACATTGAGTAGCTACGCCTCACTTTTGATTTAAAAAAATGACGTTCCCTTTAAAAAAAAGCCACATTACAAGTGTCCAGTTTGGATAAAATCTGTGACGTGACAGTCCGTGCAGTTCCAGTTTAGGGTTATAATATACAAAAATCACGTATTTGCTTCTTTGCACATGTAAAACTTCGGATCATTCGGATGTATAATTTAAGTAACTTCTCAAAACTTCCCAAGAAGAGAGAATATTTGCCTCTAGGCACATTTACATGGAAATAATATACACCACTATACCAAGAATAAATAAAGAAAAAAATAAAAATAAAAAAAGTAGCACGTCTGACAAACATGTGAAACAACGCTTGAACTTTTTACAATGTGCGTGCAATTCGCACATTCCCTAGCATTTTAATGTTATTAATGACAACATGGGTGACGTTTTACCTACTAACAAGGCTTGGTTATTCTGCGGGAAACAAAACAACCTAGAAACATGAAAAAAAGCACCAGAGCGGAAAATATAACTGAAAGCGTAGGAAAAATTAGTAAATAAGGGTGCAGTCCTTCTCCAAGTCATCCTGAAATGTTCGGAGCCACGCCATGCACGGTTGCACACGAAAACATGACGTTAATGTGATTCACACAAAATATGCACTTTATTTTGTAATTAATTTCATGTTATTACACGCATGATCGAGCGTAACATATAAAAGGGGGTTTTAAACATTATCAGAGGTCAGATATACAAAAAGGAGGGGCTAAGATCCTAACTTATTGGGGCGTCTTTAGACACAAAATCCATGGATTTTTCTATTAACAACATGAAGTGTGATCAACTATGCGGACGTAATTTGTTCGAATCTTCCAATTCGCCTACCATGTTATATAGGAAATTTGTTAGGATTATTCAAACTTTCACTATATAAATTTTTTTCATGGGGTTCCTTTAAAGTTATTCTGCAAGTGCCACCTTGGGATTATTGATGAATACATTCCTCCTTACCTCCATACCCATTGATGATTCAAGATTTAATATTGCCACAAATATATAGAAAGTTTGACCAAAGACTTGATCAAAGTTAACAGTATTGGTCCAGTGATAGTCCACAATCAGTGGACTTGAATCATTATGTCCCAAAAGTGTCCCTGTCTGAGAGCCACTAATATAAACCAATTAACATTAAAAATAGCTCAATTTCTCTTTGTGATAACTACAAATAAAGTTATTTAGTGCATGACTGCACTGTGACATTCATACATTTGCAAATTGTGCCTCATCGACTAATACTCATACGACTAATTGAAAGTTGGGGGCCGCACAGAGAAATGTAGAGTGCGGATGATTAGTAGTCGCTATTTGCCATAATCGAATATCCAACTAGTTAACCGCATTACAGTCGACGTTAACTGATGACAACGCCCACGACTCGTACCTCCACAACACAGTAGGTTTACACAATCTTCGAATTAGGGTGTCCAGCCTTCACAATTCTCAAAAATGTCCAACAATATTTCAGCTTATTATATCGGCAAAACCAACAGAATTGCTCCAATTTAATAAAATACATTTGGTATCCCTAAAAATTTGTCACAACCCATGTGATTTATTTCCCCGTGGTTTGATTTATCAGTGTGTCCTTTGCGATACCAGCATATCCAAAGCAAATGCACATCTCAAATGTCGTTCTACGAATGAATCGCTGATAAGGCGTAATTGATGCATTGTGCGGTTTCAGAGTCCCCCCCGCCTTTCTATCTATTTATCATGTATCTCGCTCGTAGCGCCCATGTTTTAATTTCAATCTTAATAATCCGACTTTGCTTGCGCTCATTTAATTCAAGGCATCACAATCTGACGCGCGGTGTCGTGTTGCGTCTTCCACTTAAACGCCACTACGCTTGCGTATGTGTGATGCACACTGATGATAATAGATGCGTGTACTTATTACATACAATTATGCGTGGTAGAGATTGAGATAAATCAGTCTTAAACAGGCTGCAGTAGTGTAGTTGGAAAGTGTGGGCACGTTGGTGTTTTTATTGCTTTGATTTGAAGAAGAAATTATAAATGAGATTTCAGAATTAAATAACCTAACCTAAATCTAACGACTACGAATCGCATTGGATTCACATTCGTAATGTTGATGTTTTTAGTTACTGGATGTGTTTGTTGGAATGACAAGGTAATCAAGTTTACAGATGACTCGTGTGACCGACAGTCTTGCTTGGGAGAGTGGAATCACCCATGGGGCTGTGGAGCTCCCGGAGCTGCTAGTAGTAAGATTTGATGGTCCTCTGAGTGATATTGGAAACCAAGGAGTGATATCAACAAATGAATAGAAAATTGGATACTTCAAAAAGGTTCTCCATCCAACTCCGTATGGAGTTTAGGCCTTAGACCAAATGCTGAAATTTAAGGAGGGCTGGCCATAGGGGAACCGATCGGTATCTATTAATTTCTTCAGGAACTTTATTTGAAGCAGTTCAAGGTTAAAAAAATCCTTTTCCTACTTTTCTGAGCAACATTAACAATTAATTTACCTCTGGAACTAACTTCTGCCCAAAGACTAAACATAATTTCAGAAGAGCAAATAAGAGGACCATAGGCGAACATCGTATTATGAGGAGGGTGTAAAAGCAGTTTTAAGATTAAAAATGTCCAGCCAGGTGGCATAGAGGGATGGTCGATGACCACCTGGTTCGATTCTCGATGGGGATGCATATTAAAATGAATTCTTTTTCTTATCAATAGTGTTAGCCTCTAATATGACTAATTACATTGAAAAAGAATTGAATAGAGCTAATGACCATAGCAGCCGATGCTCGGTAAAAAGAACTTATTACCATCGCTTCTACAGAATGTAGACCACTTCGTTAAACCATAAGACTTGGCTCTACCTCTTCTTCTCCTGCTCATGGATCTCCTTTCGTTATTAGCAACCCTTTATTTTTTTATCTCAATATATTGCCGAAATTGGAATAAAAATGAACTATTATCAGTTTTTTCAAGTTTAAAACAGTTTCACACATACATCAACATAACTTACCTCTGCAATCGTTTCACTTTTGAACACCCCCACCTAATAAAATGAAGATTACTCTATAAAACTACTTAAAAGTAGGTATTTTCTGTGGTTTACTCATCAGTTTCTCTAGCACAATAGTAAAGAAAACGAAATCTCTCATTAACAAACTCATTGACCATGATTAATATATGTAAATCTTTTTTTTGTATACCCAACAGCCAAATAACAATACGCAATAAACATTTATTCTTATACAACTCCAGTTATTTACTGAATATCCCATCCTAGTTAATTTAGAGTTTTCACCATTTTTTACTCGCCTATACCTTCATTAAAATAGTTCTAGCAATTCAGGCACGCCAGCTTGCTCTCTACGTCTCTGACGATAACATTCCATCAGTGAAATACGACGCATCTTGTTGCGCAATCACCGAAAAACGCATTAATTTCCAGTCTACGATAAACACACGTATGTAGACCGCAGTGGAAGAAATATAGCCCTGGGATTTTCGGCTAAGGTGATGGTTCTAAAAACAGACGCGGGTGGAAACGAACCTCAACACAACTTAAGTCAACCAGTAAACAAGTCAAAAGTGACGGAGCGTACAAAATGAGGCACAAAAAGGGACTCAGCTAAGCAAAAAAGAGCTGATCATTCGCAGATGACAGATGGAGGTTTGAGATCATCGTTCTATTTTATTTTTTCACCCAGAGTGGCTGCATTAATGCCTGCGTTTTACCACGACTGTGATTGGTAGCGTTAATGATGATGATTTATACGTGTCGACAACGTGTGTACTTGGAGAGAAAAAGTTGTGTTTCCTTTCATGTTTATTATTATTTTTGTCTTTTTCTTGAAAGTGTATAATACCGACAAGAAGATTAAATACATAAATGTAAACGAAATGACAAGTTGGTCGTAAAATCGATGAAAATAATAATTAACTTTGCAGATTTATGAGTATATTTTAATGGAAATCTGATGAAGGAGATATTCATAGTCGGCAGTGCCTTTTTTATAGTCAAACTTTATAGGTATTATAGATAGAGGTGTTCTTGGAGATACTTTATCAGAACTTGAGAAGTTCTCAGGTAAAAACTATGGATACCATGAGTGGAATTCAACGAGATTGTGCGAAAGTTAATTAATCAGAATTTGAGGTCGGTATCTGCCTTTTGTCTTATATCTCAGTAAGTTTGACAGTAAGACAGTGTACGAATTTTGGTCCAAATTACGTCTGCATTATTATATTCTCTTTCCGTCTCAGTTGACCTGGATGCCGCGACTTAATCATCGAAATTGGGCTGACCCTTTTGTGAGAGATGTTTTTTTCGAAAGTATTAGCCCGAAAGGATTACAGGTGCAAGTCCTCCGAGGGCATTATTCATTTTCTCTTTTTTGCAATTCGTGATTAACATCCTAAAAGTTGCGTAACAATGATTATTTGTTCATATTGATATGCCAACGACAGCTTCGCCGCTGTCATACAAAATGAAAAATATGGTGGTATTAGTGAGTTCGAGAAATAAACATCTCTCACCCAATTCCGACGATCTACATAGGTGTTTGATATCACCTCATGTGCCGTATCTGTGCATGTCGGTGACACTTCAACACATACCAACCAATTATTATTAGTTGGTGCATTGATACCGGTATGTTCAACGAGTCAAGAAAAATATCCCTGATAAAATTCTATACCAAAGTCATGTATTATTAAACGGACTAATGATTTTCCGGGCTTGTGAACTTCTCGTAAAAAGTTTCGGGGATATTCTTCGAATCTAAACGTTGAAGAATGTTTAATACCACTGGTTTAAAAAACGAATCTTGTTCCTTGAACATACACCGAATGAATTCCCTGCGCACAGGTTGCTTCCTGCACATCTACCGGCCGGCGTTTTCCGTCTACCAACTGCTTTAGAAGACCCAAGCTTGGGTCTTCGCAGTCATTGTACTATATCTCAAACATCTCGCAAGCAAAACATCCCAGACTCGAGGTTGTGTGGCTCATAGTGAACAGGTGAGAAGGAAGAGCAGAGAAGAAACACGAACAACAAGCGTATAGATAGACAATACCATAGGCATTGAAGCGACCAAACAAGCATGAGATTTATACGCTTTTCTATTCTCGCTGCCCTCTGACTCACTACAACTACACGTAATGGGGCGTTTTCGTTTCTCAACGATATTCAAGCTTGAAGTTGAAATATTTGAAATCTACGAGCTATATTTACTCTGTTATCTTAGGAAAATGAAAGATTAAGTAAATTACTTTAAAAAAATGCCCGAAAAAACTTCAGAAATCTGACTTGCTATTAGACGAAGTGAAATATCTTCCCCATTTCTTTTGGGGGATCAACCCCATGTCTTTCTTGTACTTCTCAATGCAATCAACAACTACTGTCGCAACTCGGTGACTCATTACCAAGTAAACGTAATCTTAAGATTCCGTTGCTTCAAGGAATCTCAGGAATCCCTGTTTCAGACTCAGAAAGTCATATTCCTAAAGTAAATCTACTTTCATCAAGCATTTTGGTAATCCCAAACACGTCGTTGATTACTCCTATCTAGTATGCGCAAGGTGTGCACGCATGCGTATTATACATGCTTGCCACACCTAACTCACACCATGTGCGAGTACAAGTACTCTACACACCGACAATGAACATTCTCCATATTCCTCTATCATTCCAGATAAGAGATATCTCACCTATGAGAGCAAATATTAGCTCTCTGATAAAACATATACCCTTATATAAGGTATTCACAGTATATACCACTCAAACTTAACATTAAAAAACGCTTTGAACGAAATGACTAACAAAAATTGCAAAACAATTAAATACATTTGTTGACGTATCAGGCCTGCTGTCTGGATGGATAGAGGAGGAATCAATGACAACCGTGACACATCTTCGTTCTTCGAATTTCTACCTCAATTGCATTGGGAGAGCTGTGATTCAGGCGATTCTTGAATCATTTACCAGCGTGTGACTCATAATATCGACCTTAAAGCGCGCATAGCTTCTAAGATCGAGTCTAACAAATAACCAAGAGTTCGTTTTCGAGAGCTTCGAATTGAAACGAATTTCAAAACCTACCGACTCGACGATCTGGTAATTCGTTTCATTTCGAAGTACAAGAGAAACTGTATCGAACGTATACAATGCCTACCTTGTAATTTCGTGTACCCCGGCCTACCTGGAATTTCCGTACCGCCATAAATCGATTCTGATGAATTTTTGCACGTGTTGCATCGTAAAAGTGATGAAACAAGTACGTTAATACACAATTGTGGTATTTATCTACAGATAAAAATTTTCAATTGCTACTGATAAACTCTAATAACAGCGGTTTTAATAACTCTGATTGTGAGGAAAGTAATAATTATAAGGTGTAATAATGAAAAATATTTGATGATATAGGGTAAAAGATTCATTTCCGGAGGTGAGTTTTTACTTAGAGGAAGACAAAGGTCTCCAGGAGTAGTGTTGGTAATGAAAAAAATTGTAGATTTTTAGGGATTTTCGAATACAGACACAGTGATATCATACGGTTATTGTAGGAATTGCCAAGGAAAAACAGCAGTGAAAAACGAATAAGAATATTTTAAAGCAGGGCTGAGCAATTATCAGCCAGCGAAGTATTCTAACAATAGGTCCACGGGGGGCAAACACGAATATTTGATATGCGGTCTGATCCTAAATGAGTTTTCGAGTTTTGTGTGAAAATTTGCGATAAACAGATATTCTTGTTGCGTTTATGTAGCTTTAGTAACAAGAAACAAAATTTGCTGATATTTAGGGATTTTCGTAAGAAAACAATGAGAAACTCAAATGCATTATTTCTTGAAAAAAACTTCACAAAAAGCGTATAATTCTCTTGAGACAAATTTACTATTAGTTTTAGTGACTTTCAGAAAAAAAAATTCAGATCATTTTCTACAGTAGTTCCCTTGTTAGCACGTTAGCAATAGATCCTCGACTTGCTTGTCCTATGAGAACAGAACAATAGCAACTTTCAGAGGTTTTAAATAATATTGAAAGATAAATCACAATAAAATTCGGATGCTTTGCATCTCAACTTTTCGGAACATTTTCAGCAACGTTTTGGATACTAAAACAAAAATTGTTGATGTTTAGGGACTTTTTGAATTGAATTATTAGTGGAAAACAAATGTTATAAACTTCTGGGGATTTTTCGAATTGAAACTAAATTGGAATGTTTTTAGTAATTTTCATGACAACTTTAGGTTATTAAAAACGAAAGTTGTTTACCGTTTAATCATTCATTTTTGGGATATAATCAGCCCAAAAATGAATGATTAAGAAATATTATTGGCTTTCAAAGGGTTTGACATTTTAGAGAAAATTAAATTTCCTTAGCGTTATATCAAATTGCAGAGTTTTAGTAACAAAACCAAAAGGTATTGATTTCTAGTAACTTTTCTAGGGTAGTTCTAGTAACAAAAACAAAACATGTTTATCGCTCAATTTTTCATCATTTCAGAACATTATAAGCATATTTGTAGAAAAATTGTAGGTTTTAAAAGCATTTTTTTAAAGGAATATATATTTTTGGGTTCGTCGCATACTCTACCTTCTAAATCTCTGTATCCCGAAGAGCCGGTCGTTTGCACCACGACGGCCATCGTCGCACAGCACACCACCGCAACCAACGAGCATGTCCTCCACTTCATTGTATCGCCGATTGCACTTTAGCACTGTACATACATCCGCCCCCTCAAAACCGACAAAAACACCAAACAATCCCAAACTCTCACCACCGGTGATGGTGATAATCCATAGACGCCTCAAAAAACTTTTTCGTCCAACGTCGCGAACGCGAGATCACTTCTTGTAAAATGGCTCCTCGTCGCTGCACCACTGCGCCCGAAGAAGTGACTTGTGTGCGTGTGTATGTCACGTTCACCGGACGCCCAGGTAAACGGCGTACATCCACAATCCGAAGAACTGAAAACGAACACCCGAATCCTGAGAGGAAACTCACCGAAACTGCATTGCGTTTGAGTGACACCGGGAGTTGTTGAGAAAAGCTCCACAAGATGTTTGGAAAATCCGCGATTAAAAATCGAAAGAAATCCACGTAGTGGATGGATGGACCCGGGTAATGGTCGAAGTAGCACCGTGCAACAGGCGGCTCTCGCGCACTCACTCAAACACTGTCGGGGAACCGTGTCAAAGCCCAGCGATGGCGCACGAAGTACTGAAGCGAGCGTCGTTTGTGCCCGCCGAGGAATGCAAGATGGCTGCCAATTGGTGCGCATGCGCAACAATACTATTCTTTTGTTGTTATTTTTATTATATATTATATTATTTTCATTTTCACAATTGTTTATATTATTCAAATATTATTGCATATTGATGTATTTTGCTAGTAATGTTGAAATTTCCTAGTTTTATAGAGAGTCTACGGAACATAAACATTAATGAAATAAATGACTTTTGAGGTAGACAACCCAATATACACATGTTTAGAAAGACGAGGCCCGGGTTCGACCGATACCACGTAGCGGCAAAATGCAGAACTAAAACGTGAAATTCAAACTTTGTTCTAAAATATTTAGTTCTAAATAATTAGAAATTAATTTCATGAATATAAAATCGGTAGACATAATCAGATAGATAGAGTTCTGCGACGTGTACGGAAATTTCAGTGTGTCTAGTAAAATAGTCCTTTTCTACACATCAAACTCTTCATAGAAATACTTCCCTCGTATATAGCAAATTGTTTACACAGACAAATTAAAACCATAGACATTACGTATATACATTTTCTACGACGACCAATAATTTAAGACGTTCAAGTCAGTGCCATCTAGATTACAATATTCTTACTCTTCAGATATCCTTACACGTCTTAGTGATTAAACAATCATATCATATTATTCTCAAATAATTTATTTTCTAAGGAATGTTAACAAAAGTTAAGGACATTTATAATATATACATTGCATTCCGTTCAATTAAATACTCGATTAAATAGGTAAATACGCTCTAGCGAAGTGCTGTAGCTTTCAGTTACACATGTAAGTATAAACTGAATGCACTTAAAATCAAAATGATAAAACAAGACTTAAAAAACAACATGGCGTGCGATGCGCAAGCCATATATATGAGATTAGAGAGGCAGAAGAGAAGCAGATGCACCTAGTTCATCGGTGCCGACCCCGTCATTTCGTCGCAGAGTTGTGCCAACGCCTTACACTCCGCCGTTTTTTGCTCCAGCGAATGTTGCAACGACGCGTTGTTAATCTCCATACGTTTAATCATCGTATTTAGCTTAGCCGTTTCTCCTTTATGTGTTTCTTTGGCTACTTGTAAGTCCTGATTAGCCCTGAAATTTAATTTAATATTCGGCATGTTAGAGGGAAACGTTCGTAATCAAGTTAGTGATAAAACATTTTCGAGAACGTACTTATCTAGTTGGGAATTCGCATGGCTTTTAAGTGTTTCATATCGTTCCACGTATTTCTTGGCACTTTGATTGCTCTTCTCTAATCGTTCTTGAAGTGCCTCCACGTTCCGACTGTAACCAGCGATGACTTCTTTGCAACGGTCGTATTTTGTGATTGTGTCTGAGAAAGACAGTTCCAAGGTCGCTAAATGTTGGCTCACGGTGGTCTGTTCGGTTTTAAGCCTTTCATTTTCACAGTTCTTTGCGCTTAATGTTGATTCATACTCGTTCATTATCTTCCTAAGAAGTTAAATTGCTGTATATTACCATATATGCATTTTAAACATATTTTAAGGTTTTAAGACAAAATTTCAAAGACTACCGAATATTTTTGTAATATATCGGGATATCTATAGTCGAAAGTACTGATTTTTTTAATTTCGAAACTTTAAGGGTGGTAAAAATAACCATATATTTTGGTATCGATACTTTTTGATATTAAGAGTATTGACATTTTTTACATTTTGTTCGGTGAGCACAAAAATTATCTATATCTTTTAGAATCAAAAGTATATATACAATTTTTATTTCGATATTTTTGGTATCAAAAGTGCTGATATTGTTTTGCTATCAATACTTTTGTTATTAAAAGTATAGGCATATCATGATATCGATATTTTTAAGTACTCCAAGAAAGTAGTAACACCTTTGTTACCAAAAGTAGGATTTTTTTTGTACCGATCATATTGGTTATCAAAAGTATCGGCATTATTTGGTATCGACTTTTTGGGTATCCAACGTATCCAAATTTTAGATTTAATACCAAAAATATACAGATTTTTTTATATCAAAAGTATCGATACCAAAAATATCGAGTTTCTTGGTATCGAAAATATCGATATCCTTTCTTGTCGAAAACATATATATTTTTTGGTATCAAAATATCAGATTTTGTCAGAGAAAGTAACGGTTCATTTTGGTACCGGCAGAGTCAAGATTTCTAGGTAACAAAAATATCGATTCTTTTAGTTATCGAAAGTATCGAGACCCATTGCTGCCAAAATTATCGGCATTTTTTTATCAATACTCTTTGAAGTTTGTTTCGCACGTGTAGATGGCGGAGGAAACGTCCACTGATAAAAGGACCTAAACATAACGAATCGAGGTTTTGATACTAGAAATATCGTTAGGTAATAACTTATCGATACTTTCCGATACAGGTACCCTAGTTTTAACTGTATTCAATCTAAATGTGCTTACGTTAACAAAGTACCTGTTTGTGCTATAGTTTGCATAAAATTAACGTCTCAAAGCATATTCACTCAATATTACTTCGTACACTTGTTAAAATTTACTATATTACAAACCTAACCTTATGTAGCTTAGTTAACGCTACTTATACTAATCTAAATGATGTTACTTACTTGTAATGAGCAATTTCATCAATATACTTTGTGTTTTCAACTTCACGCTGTTTCAACTCCTGCTCCATATTCGTAAGTAGCTCCTCGTTGTTGTTCGTTTCTTTCGCCGACTCCAGCTGATCGAGTAGCCGTTTGATCTCCTGCTTGCAGGAGTCAACCTGGGACTGTGCGTTGGCTTCCGCCTTGAGGTAGACCTCCTCCTTCTTCTGGATCTCCAGCGTGAGCGTCGTATTCTCCTGCTGGACCTGGTTCATCTCAAGTTTGAGTCGATTCACCTCCTGTGCGAGAGTCATCTTCTCGTCTTTATCCGTCTGCCGTACCTGATTGAGCTCCAACTTGAGCCGATTCACCTCCTGCATGAGATGCATCTTCTCCTCGTTGGCGGCGTCCATCATGCGCTTATGCTCCACGTCTTCGACGTCCACCAGTCGACCCACAACCTTTGGGGATACTTCACACTTACTCAATCTCACTGGCGATGGCTCCTTCTTAGGACTGTTATTGCTAAATTAAGAAAAGGGGTATGTTTAAAAGAATTTTAAGGAGCATAGGCCTTAACGAACTTAAGAATAGTTAACGTCAAGATACTTACATGTTGGCCAAGGGGTCAAATTGAAGAAGTAACGATGTCCGAGGTCGGCTGGCTGAAAATAAGCACCAAATGGTTTATTCACAGCAGGATTCGCTTTCAACGACGCGACAAAAGTCACGAACGATCGAAGCTCGTACACGGCGAGCTTTTGCTAGCATTTGTTTGATTTACTACAACACTCTGAGAGAGCTCGGAGCGTGGATGTGTCTCAACGCGAACGCGACTACTACCATACGCCGATTGGTTTTCGCCAAGTGCATGCACTTATTGGGAGAGATCCGAGGGCGGCCGTATTCCAACGTTTGTCGGTGACGTATGCATTATTTTCAACACACGACGACGGTCAGTGCAGGACGCTACGTATCGAATTATGACATCACGGTCATGGTAGGCACCGTAGCATGCGTACCACACCGACTAACGGCTGCTGGAAGTATAGTATGACTAATAAATAAGCAAAGGAGAGGGCACCGCTTGGCATTTGGATGAATGCATACAGCCGCAGCAGGAAAGCGCTGCATGGAATGGTGGAGGGGAGGCAACTGCGCGCGTTGAATGAAAGCAGGGAGAACGAAGTGTTGACTATAGAAAACTTACAACTTACCATGGGTAAAATGTAGATACGCTTTACTGTGGAGGAGACGGAGAAAACATAGCAGGAGAAATATGTTGAAGGATAAATATGAGTAGAGCTTTGTTTGGTTTTGTACTGCATTGGAATCTAAACATTTTTGTTTACATGTCTTCGTTATAAATAACTTCTTTATTGATAGAGTTCATATGGCGAATAAGTTGCCAGAAGATAAGAGTCTCATTGTTTCATGAGTTGTAGGATATTCTAGATTTCAAGGCTTATTGAAAATCCAATCCGGTCGAAGAAAGTATCGATACTTCCCGATTCCAGAGTCATGAAGAGGGCCCCTCTTCTAGGGTATTACTGATAATATAAAATAGGACGAGATCATCCTTCTACTAATGGCCGGTTGGTATGATATATCGATATTTATCTAAACCCGAATATCGCGAAAATATCGATACTTGTTGCTTTCAAACCTTTTTGACATGATTAGTTTCATATGTATTCAATCTCAATACGCTCACGTTAACAAAGTAATGGTTGTACTTTAGTTGGTACAAATAATCTACATGACATTCTTGACTTTTGTCGAATGGAGATACAGAAATCATCCGCGGGTCAATTGATATTGTCTGGCGAACTGGATTTAGCTTTATATGTTAGATGATGTGATCATCCTACTACTATCTGTGTTTATCCAAACTACATATATCGATATATTTTGGCACGCCGTTTAGACACCTTTATGGAGCAGAATTGGTATTCTCTCATAAAACTGAAAAATTGTCCTTGATGAAATTATATTTATCAAACATAGTTTTAGAAACCAAAAAAAGTAAAGATAAGATTAACTCCCACTTGATAAACTACTTTTTTAAGTACATATAAAATACTGCCGTCAAGTGGCATTTTCTAAAGTCTCTCATTAGATTCCAGATTGTTCGAACATATTCAAATTAGTTCCTGTACAGATTGATATCGATAAGTATCGGTATCAGAAAATGGAACGTTTTTCCAAATGACGCGCATTCTTTACCACATATACGTGCTACAAAAAAAAAAGTTTGAAAAACCAGATAATAGTTGGCGACACGGGCAATTTTGAATATTACTTTTAGATATTCAAAATTAATGCTCTGGTTCTAAACTTTGGTATCGACACATTCAAAACTTTGACGCGCAAAACTTTAGCAAAATTCACTCATACTTATGTTAATCCCAGAGGTATTTTAGGGTAGGACGATGATGTTGTAAAACTTACACTACCATCCGCCCCACACCGTGTAAACAAACAAAAACAACTCACCAACAATATTTTCCTTATTTTCAATTGCATTCGCCACTGTTGGACCCAAAAACATGCCATCGTCCTTGGCAACTTTGTCCTGGAAACAAAAACGGTCACTTCCAGGGAATACTTTACATTAGGCACATTTCAGCCACCAAAACACACTTGATCAACATTTTCACTCGAATTATTATAACCACCACCTATAGTCACATATCTTTTGAAGACACTAGTAACAAACTCCATAGTTTTGCGCAATACAATGGCGCCAAGTAGAAAACCGCTGGCAATCAACAGGGCGGCGCAAAGACAACTCTGAAGTCCGCGAGTCGCTTGCAAACTTTGCCAAAACACGGAGGCGGTAACGACGGTGTCGTCCTCAGTGCGCGCTATTTTTAGCGGCGACTCGACCGCGGCCGCTGCCGCCGACGTTGTCATCGCCGACCCTGATCGTGAGAGCAATACGCGAAATTTGTCACAGAGTGCTGCTCACCACGGTAGCAGGGTCTGAGAAGCAGGAAATCTACGCAAAATGCACAGCAGGCCTTGCGGTGCGTACGCGTGGTTCAGTAAACTTGAACTATATGAGAATGCGGTCGTGTTGGACGCGTGCCGACTGGAGAAGCGAAGATCATGCCCGAGACTGATATTAATAGATATCAAAAAGCACCCAAAGCGACGAAATTTCGACAGTCTTCACGCATACTTCCAAAATTAACTTCTTGGATGCTACCCGAAAAATGGAAGTCAGAGGAATGCCCAAAAAGAACGAGGCTACACGAAAAAGAAAGGAGCTTCTAAAGCAGAGAACAACTTCTTTGGAACGATTCGATTATTTTCCTTACGCTTCGGCTCATTTATGTTAGGATAAATCAGGTTCCTTCTCAGACCGGTGCACGAACCAAGTTCATTGGACCCTCAGATCAAATCTAATCAATGCTCTAATTCGATCTGTTAGTTCACATCATGATAATACATCGGTTTGGATCAGATCAGCGGTCAGTTAATCTATGACAAGTCAGATTTGATCACGAAGATTTGATCACTAGTGACTGTCAACTCAAAGATCACTCTGAAGTTAGGACGACGGCTAAATCGACATTTTATGATATAGACATTATGTAGTATCGAAAGTAATGATACTTCTTTGAACGAAAGAAAGTAACGATACTTCTTGGTAACGAAAGTAGAGATAAAAATCTCAGGTGTCAAAAATATCGACAGTTTTTGGTATCATTTGGCTGAAAACAAGCCAAAACATTTTCAAAATACAATCAACTTTGAATTTAACATTGAGAGATCATATTTAATCACTCTCGGTGTGGAACAGATCAGATCACTATCTGATCTGTCCATTTACTAGTTATTGATCAGATCTATCTAACTTTAGAATAAGACAGAGCTTAACACTTTCAAGGCAGATCAAATTATTTCTCAGACCAAATCAAAAAAAAAAAAAACTGTCACTTCAGATTTGATCATAGTAAGGTTTGATGAGATCATTGTCAGCTCAGATCAGGCTAAATTATACACACAATAGATAGTAATGTTTTTTGATCAGAATGGAAAAGAAGAAAACAACTAAAGATGTAATCAACAAAGACAATCAACGAAGAAAGAGATCAGATACCACATTCACCCTTAACAAAAAAAAGCATTTTGGAAAATAACACAATTATAAGACTTCCTGAATAAGAGAAGAACAAAATTCCAAAAAAAGAACCTCTCATTGTATAAAAAAAAAATCCCAAAAAAAGCAAACATTCTTCACTCAGTATATCCCCCAAATTCCACTTTTCTAATTCTAAACACAAACTTCTAAATATACAAAAACTAAAATACTCACGGTCTTCCGGTAGACTGAATGCAGCATTGCATGTTGTTGAGAGACTAACTGCTCCTGCTGACGTAGTAAAGATCTCGGAGTTGTAACTTCCCCAAGAGTTGCATCCAGGAGATGGTTGAGTTTCGGCGTAGAGGGCATCGACATTACAGGCACGTTCATCGTAGAGTTAAACTGATTTTCAAGGGGCAGCATTACAGACTGATCAAGCATCAACTGAATGGAGTCATCCATCGAGGGGGACTTTCGAAGAGTCTCATCATGGCAGGCGGTAAGCGTGTTTTTCAAGAGGGAATTTCGTTTCACCTTGTTGTTAATAGCTTGTGTTGGTTGATCCTTGTTCTCTTCAAAACAATCCGTTTCTGTAATCGTTGCGTCCAAATAAATAGATTTCTCCGAATTAGTACTTTCTGAAGAATTGAGATTTTCCAGTGCGATTGGAGACTTGCACTCGCGATTTACTTTAACAGAGTTTAGTTCTATTTTCAAAGGACTGAATCCAACTTTGACTGAGGAGTCTTCAATTTGAGGTGTGTCACTTTTACTTGGGTCGACAACATCCTGTGGAATTGCTTCTTTTTGAAGACAATTTTCTACTTTGTTAGCTTCTGGTTCTGAAACGTTTTCTATTCTTTGCTTAAGATTGACCTGTATTTCCGTTGGTTCTCTGCTTTGGCCAGTATTCTTCGTATCTTTCGACATGATATTAACATTGTCATCAACAATAGTTGTCCCATCAAGCTCTTGTTCCACATCATGATAGTTCCCTGAAGAATGACCTGATGATTGCCCTGATCCATCCTCTAAGAGTAACCTCTCCATGTTATCAATTTTAACCTCCTGATTCGCACTCCCTTCACCCTCATGTTCATCGAACATATCCGGCACCTGGTCGGCAAGAGTAATCTCCTCAGAATGACGTGTCAGAGATACTCGACGACCGTCCAACATCTGCCTTATTTCCTCTTCAGGAGGTAAAGCATCGACAAACACCTCTGGTTCTTCCTCGGGTTGTGCCACTTCTACCACCCTCCCATCAGCTGTTCCGGACAGATGTTTCTCAAATTCCCCGGTGAGGTTCAACAGATTGCATACCTTCTCCTTACCAATCGAACACCCCATTTCTGGCAAAACCACCTGTGTTGCATTTACATCTACCACCTCGTCTGTCACTTCCTTTTCACCCTCACGAGTCGTATTCAGGGACCTTGACGATGTGTTCGCCTCCAGTGTACGATCCTGCATATCAATGACGGTCACATTCACCGACGAGTAATCACTACCCTTCGAGATATCCGACACGTTAGTCAGTGATAGTGACAGATTGTCATTCGGTAATTCAAAGGTCGTATTACTGGGTGCCTCAAAGACATTCTTTGGTACTTCAAAGGTTTCATTCGTTGGTACCTCAAAGGTTTCAATCTTTGGTACTTCAAAGGTTTCATTCTTTGATACCTCAAATGTTTCGTTCTTGGGTACTTCGAAGGTTTCATTTTTTGGTACTTCAAATGTACTATTCGATACCGCAAAGGTGGAATTGCTCGGTAAATCAAATGTGGCATTATTAGGTATCTCGAACGTCTCATCATGTTTCAATTCAAATGTTTCATTGAAATTATTTGCGATATCTGCATTACCATTACGCACATCAGTATTATTCTCAGCACTACCGACATAGGTGGCGTTCAGGTTGTTCTTCGTCACCTCGACAGTAATATTTAACGCTCGCGATGGCTCATTGCCATTAACAGTTTGTTCTTGATTATTGACATGATTGTCATCGAGATTAAATGTACAGTTAAGTTGATTTTCTGTGGTTTTCGCAAGTAAAACATCGCTATCAACGTGAACGTTTGATTTTTTGGTGGGTATTAACGCAGGTGAAATTACATGAGTGCCATTCAGTAATTTGCTTATATCAGCATCTGCCATTGATATGTCAACGTCCATTACGTCACTGAATGACATGTCAACGTCCTGAGTGAGAAACAATAGACATATTTTAACAGATTGTAGTTTTTTTCGTGGTATAATGAAATTTTAAGTTGATTGCTACGCTTATATCAGACTAATATTTGATATCATTTCCTCCAGTTCCATATCATTGACTTTTACTTTCTCTAGGTACCAATAGTTTGCAATATTACTAGAATCATTAAAGTTTTAACTTTACTGTAATGTTATCTACCTTTTTTCTAAATATCTATATGTAAATACTTTAAGTCTGTTTGAGTCTGATTTCATTTGTCGTCAACTTTCAAATTTCTATATGGCTAACGTATAATTCCTGTCATACCCACGAATAATTAAATAATTGTAACATTTCAATGTGGGCATATGTAAAACAAGTTTCAATACTCTACTTTTGGTTTGTTGCACTTTCCGACAACACTACCACGGAGGAGACAACAAAAGCCTAACAGGAAACCTGAACATACTAAATATATAAATTTCAATCACTTACCATATCTTCAGCCATCTTGAATTCCCTTATTCCTTGAAAATTATCAACTGTAAGAAGATAATACATCATTAATCAACAACCAAATAGGAAACAACACATTTAAACACTTTATTTATAGCGTGTAACACTTCGCAACGAAGTTAAGCTCATTACAAGGCCTGTAACATATTTTAAGCTTAAAATATATAATCCAATTTCGCCAATGAATGAAGTCCTTTAGAAAACAACGTGCAAGGTTTCTCAAAAACAATATCTGTCTATTCAAAAACAACAATTATTGAATCAAAAACAATAATTGTTTAATCAAAAACAAATATTGTTTTCTTTTCTTACGCCATCTTGTCCTAAATGATCTGCACACACTTACCGCAGTTATTTCTGCAATAAACGTATCGATGAATGCCTCAAACGTGCATTAAACCACCACAAATCTTGTTCTACATTCCACAAAACCAAACATGTGAGAATATGAGCGTGCAACATGCTAACTGGTGCAATTTCCGTTCGAGGTTTTCCGGACTTCTTGCATGTAGCTTATAGCTGAATGTAAGAAAACTCACCGTTTTATTTCTCGACGACTTACGACGAGCTTGCTGCTGAATGTGCGACGCCAGTATGCAAACGATTTTCACACGCAATCTACGCTCCTGTGGGCTATTTATACGCGCACAATTCAATGGCACTGGGCACGTTTTCGATGCCGGCTCAATCTCGCAAAGTATAACAGTAACCGTCAACGCAGGCCGAAAACATCTACCAAGGAGGCGCGCACTCACAAACTGACTGCGCCTGGCCTATCCAACTAATATACGGAAAGTGGTCCCGTTTGCTTACCTCCACGCACCGTGGCGTTGTGATCGCTTCGATGGTAAACGATGAAACACGGATATCGAAAATTGTAACGTTATCTATTTAACCTGCAAATATAGTAAGTGTGTCCAAGAAATAGTTTGATGTAAATAGGAAGTTTCAAGTTTGTTTACATTTCATGAATGATATTTGTGTAATAATAAGTGACTGCACTTAATACTGAACGAAGTATTTGTAAGTAAACATATTTGTACACTGCTTTTCTTTGAATTCTTATTAGGGAAATTTTAGGTGTTTTCCGTTATTGCACTTAACAAATTTAATTCTTAAGAACCTAGATAATTTTACTTCGATGGGAAGGATAGTAGGAAATCAACTTTGCGAGATCCAGGTGACCTGCATCATTAACATCAAGTTGTTGTTGATG
>WSZQ02027851.1:0-32968 GCA_019419845.2 Weissflogia rhopalogaster | reverse complement strand
CATAACTTGGTAGACTTTGGTTGGGTTAGAGTTTCGACACTCGTATTAACTCCCTCGTTAAGGTACCCCAGCCAAGTTGCTTTTCTAAGTTGCGAAACTTAGAAATAATCCATACATTGCACCCGGACTCCGATCTTCAACAGATTTCTAATATGCGGGAGATTGACAGCTTTTAAAATTCCAGAGTTAAGATGCGATATCTGATTTTTTTTGTAATGTTCTTAAATATAAGAGAAAATTTGTTTAGATGTGCACAATCGACTAAATGTTAGTAAAGAGTGTGTTTATACAAATCAGGAGATCGGTAGTTGTATCGGTTCAAAAATTAACATGCAATATTTTGGGTAAATAAATAGCCAAATATGAGAGTAAAACGTGTTTAGGTGTGCTCAAGCAAGAAATTTTCGTTAAAGTGTGTTTTAACACATTGAGTGATCAATAGCTTTGACGGTTTTAGAGTCCATATGCGATTTCTGAAATGTATGGAAAAATTCGCCTACGTTTAGCAACTTATTTAACACAGAAAGTCAATGTGTTTACAGGGAAAGATGTGTTTAGATGTGACCAAACCGGATGAATTAATTCATTTACAAAATAAATATTCATGGTGAGAAATTTGCAGATCTGTATGCTCAATAACAGGAAAATTTCTGCAGATCATGCAGAAATTACCACGGAGGCAGAGCTGGTAGAGACATTCCTAAAGAGTTTCGAAACATAAAGTATACTTACTTACCCATACCTCCTAATATAATCCTAACGTAACAAATATAATCAATTTTCAAACAGCTCTGGAACACGTGATATATAATAAATGAATCAGATTTGATAAAACATATCACAATGTCACCGAACTTGTTTAATTGCTTCCAAAGAACATTTCATTGCGACGCCAATATCATAGTTAATATTTGGTAATTAAAACCGCGATAATGGTGTTTGATATCATTACGCCTGGTTGTATCAATACAAGTGGTAGTTGTATCAAATGAAAATCAAGTGGGATTATTTCTATAGAATAGCAACATGACGCATTAAAAACTTAATTACGGTCATTAAATATGGGGTTTGTTGTCTTACCACTTACTGGTGTACCAGTAACAAGTAAGTGGTAATACGATATTTTACGGTCCAAAGATAAACCGTCCTTGCACTGGCATACATGCAATCAAGCAACCAGAATCCGCAACCTTTATTGGCTCAGGACAATAGTGACCGAAAAACTCGAAGTTATGAAAAACTTAATATATTACCTGGTCTCAAGGGGGTCGCTTGAAATTATCAAATGGGTCACTCGGTGACCCGCGGGTCATATGTTACCGACCGCTAATAGAAAACGATCATGTTGATTTTTTCATTAATATTTACTGACATTACACTCACTTCACAAAAGTCGAGTGTGGATATTTCAATTAGTGATATATGTCAATTAGTATGTATATCCTAGTTTCAGGATACGCAACCTTTTCGCGTGTTTTTTTTTGCATCTTAAAATAGTTGTTAAATAAATGGATTTAAACCAAGGGAGGTGATCCCAGGACAAACGCTGGAATTTATTAGTACATGGGTCAGTCGGTAACCCGCGAGTCATATGTTGCAGAACACTGTTCTAGTCAATAGAAGACGCTCCGTATTGATGTTTATCATCAAATATTGACATTGTACTCAATACACAAAATGGTTACATCAGATTTTGAATTGAACTTGAATTTCGCGCATATTTCACTAGAAAACCAATTTCAACAGACACCAGATGTTCAAAATTTCTCCAGTAATTATTTATTGATCGCTCTCTTTACGCCTTGCCGCTCCCAAAACTTCGACCACACGCGCATATTTTCACGTTGCACCAACGATAAATTTCATTAAAAACATGCGTTTTAATTGCATATTAAACTTCGTTTAGTCGACAGTCGGCCCACGTGCATGGCAATTGATTGGATTTATGCGCGCTCCATTAATCGGTGTTATTGTGTCAAATGCGCTTGAAATGTGCCCTGCAAAGCAGTGCAATTGCGCGGATTTATTTGCATGCCCTGCGGGACACGCACGGAACCTATTTGGAACGGAAGCATTTAAAGCGCGCCGCGTGTACTTTTTCTACTGCCGTGCCAATTGCAGCGCGTACCAAACGAATCGCTTTTCGCGTTGTATTAGGTCAGGGACCAATTTATCGTCAACATGTGATTGACGCCGCATCGCCAATAAACGAAACGCTTGCAAAACCATCATCGCGCGTGCGTTGCGTCGTACTTTGCGCCTTCGCATGTGACGCGAAGAATGTGAAAACAACGAACAACTATAATTTATGCAAATGTAGTATTGCGTTAACGTGAGTTTTCTATTTTCATTCACGTACGCCGCACGTACATACTGACTTCATTCATATCTCTTTGACACTTTTCCCGCTCGTCTTAATCGATTTCCACTTGCGATTTGCATACAAATGTTTTGAATTTTACTTTCATTCACTGTCTGAAAGAACATGCACGTTTTTTTATGTTAATTTACATTCCATAAACTTGCATTTTGTTGTATTGTTATTGTTTGGCAAATTTATCACTATTCACTGTTGTTTTATCATAATATTATGTGATTAATACCTGCTAACAACGACAATGCCTCAATTGTCCGTCTCAGATTTGGATGAAAATTTCTGAGTAGTTTTAGCCGTTTTTGTGCCGTTTGCTCAAGAACATTTCCACAGTTTTGTCATAAATTTAATAAGGTTATACACCTTACTTAATTGTCAAAAAACGGCGAAATTCCAGTTAACAGAAATTATCAATATACACATCCTACACAAACAATATGTTCATCAAAATCTGAGACGAACCATTGAGATACACACGTTAAAAGAAACAAACAACCAAGTGTTCTAATCACACTTAACAGGAATAAATACGACGACCAAATTAAGTTGCTGAAATCAGCGAATTTTGTGGGAAGACTTGTGTGATCCATTTGAGATTTAATACGATTGAATACATTTTGATTGGTGAAATGACGAGAATGAATAAATGAGCAAAAACCGTAAAATCATGAAACATTTGGAAATTAATACCCAAATTATGATTTTTCTACTATAATCCAAAACAGTTTATTACTCATTGGCAGAAATTTTAATTATGAAAAAAGTTATATTTCCTATACTTTCCGGTTTTATCAATTCGTCGCAATCAAAGTAATAAAACTTGATAAATTACAAGTTTCGATACTCCGAAGTCGATTCCTTAATTTACTCAATCAGTAATTTTACAATCATTAATTCTATTACATAGGAATTACCGCGATATTTTTCATTCTCAAAATGTAACTCCCAAGTAGTAACATCAAAATAATTTGGTCGATAATATACTGGAAGATTACTGTAACGAGCAAAAAAAAATAATTTGAAAATACATTAACAGATGGCGTCAATGTGAACTTTTCTATACCAATAAGTATCGATACTTTTCTTCGATGCTTGGGTATCGAAGGTATCGAAGTTTCAAAAGTATCGATACCAAAAAGTATCGATACTTCGTGAAAAGTTGACATTCCTACATATATATTTATATATATATTAATTGATTAGTCTATGTTAGAGTATACAGAACTTTCTTGAAGTGAAACTTACATCAAATAACTTTCAGTTTCTAATAGAAACTAACTCTTTACTTGTCTCTCCTTATTTACAAAATTGCATTTTTGTAATTCATGTAATCGATAAAGCCAATAATTACTAAAAAAAAACAAAGTTTATGGTTGAATAAACTCGTATATTAATCAACTCAAAAAAACTGACTTAAAGTAATTGTCATGCCATCAAGGTTGATTATTCAATTTCGCTGTCTTGCCGGCGTGATTTGTGTACTCCTGTTATGCCACACTTGATTATGCCGCTATTATCCAATGACATGCGGAAATTTGCATTAGTCAAGTGTAGCAGGCGCATTGATTTGCCGCTTTTGCTTTCTGCGAGCGTGTTCGAGTGACTCACAAGAGGCAGACGGTTTTTAATTCGGCCGGTTGATTCAGCCCGTTAATGCGCACATCCGACGCGAATGAGTCGCAGGGCAATCGCGAAAACCGTGTGTTTCCTCGCGGTTTTTACGCGCTTCCGCCGAATTTGCCGTGTTTGTGTTGTGCCAACAAGGTCCCTCCGAAATTATGACGCATGACGAGCGGCAGAGTGTAATTGACGGCCACGCAAATTGACATTTGAAGTGAAATTGGAAAACGAAATTGACTTTCCACACAGACACTTGGTGGAAAATTGATGAATTTGCGTCTTCATTGGACTTTCCTTGCACGTACGATGATTACACGTAGACATGTAGGAGCAACAATCTCTATTATTGAGATAATGGTGGTGAAACTTGCTACATTTCAGTTAATGGTGTTTGCGCAATGTGCACTGCACGTGAATTGTTTTACAACTTGTGCGATCATTGATTGCATTTGCACGACGGGGCATTCGGAGGACCACTGATGAAAAGAAAGAGTGGCAGTTGAAGAACCGGTGTCGGAATGACTTTCGCTTGCCGTTTGTCACATCGCATCGTGCTTTTACATTAAACAAAATTCAAACAAATGCGAAATTTCCAGTGAAAGACTGAAGCGTTTTACATATAATCGTTTATTAGAATTCCAAATTTCTTAATTTTTAGAGTGAAACACTGCAACGAATTGTATGTGCCGATTACATTTTAATGATTTCAGTTTCCAACATGATTTTGTTGTTCTTACAAGGAGAGTCCACAAAAATACAGTCAGGAACCTAGATCTTGAAATAGAAAGTGAAAAGCCTAGAACGCAGTGAAATTTTCTACAAACTCCAAGAACGGCTTTTCGTTTAATTATTGGGAATCGATATTAGACCTTATGACAGTTGAGTGTAATAACAGAGACTTTTCATACAAATAATGTGAAATCACTTATTCCAAAGATTGTGCTTTCATTGGTGTTTGCTATACATACAATCTTACTGCAATCTATTCAAAAGTAAATTTGCTACAATCTCCATGATCTGATTTCCGATTAATTGCTTAGGAGCGATTTAATATGTCGTCGAAGTTAAAACTAATAACATTACTATCATATATCTCCGAAAAATAATACGACCTAATGATTCCATTTTCTTTCATATTTCCCTTAAGCCTAAAAGTATAAATCAAATACCAATCGATTCACGGTGAAATTTGCTACGAACACCTAGAAAACATTGAATTTAATAACGGAGTCAGCAAAATGACTTGAAACGACTTGTTCCAAAAATTGCACATTTATTGATATTTGCTATTATGCTATAAACACAATCTTACAACAATTGATTCAGAACATTAGTTGCTGCAATCTCCTTGATCAATTTTCCGACTAATTACTTAGCAGCGATTATAGTGCCGAAGTTAAAACTCATAACATTGACACAATCATACATCAATCGATCCATGTTAAAATTTGCTACAAATTTGTTGGAATCGTTATTCGTTTAATTATTTGGAACCGATATTAAAACTCAGGAAAGATGAGTTAAATGCTGGTGAATGAAATACGGCAAATGTATGTTCTGCGGGTTTATTACAAAAATTGTACAACGTACGTTTCGCTTTGCAGCATCGTCAGGTACTAAGGAAAAAACTTACAGACTATTTATACAAATTTTCGTGGATGGTTTTGGCGTTAATATGTCTAGATAGTCATTTATGAGCTGGACATTTTTGTGTAAGGCGCGCTTAAGATAAATATTTTCTAGCATGTTAATTTTATAGCCTTTTACGCCTGGGTGAAAAAATGTGAGATTGGAGATGGAGCAGTGATGACCGCTGCTGACCACATGTTTGGCCATAGCCGATTGTTTGGAGGAAACCGCTTCTATTTCTTTAGTGTGCTCCAAGCCCCTGGTGAGGATATTGCGCCCTGCTTGACCGATATAGGTACGTCACAATCATTACACTTGAGTTCGTACACCCCCAAGTTAAGTAAATAATCGGTGCGTGATTTAAGTTTATTATTTACAATGACGCGCAGTGATCTAATATTGTAAAACGCTGGCTAAAATCCCAGCGGTTTGATGAAGTTACCGATTGTGTATGATATCTTGCCAATGATATGAGTTCCCAATGTGAAGAGGTTAATGAAAGAACAAAAATGTGCAACAATTTCACTTTCTTTGTGCGTTATATTTCTCAATGTCTACTATTTTGAGGCTTCATCGAAGATATCGAAACAAACTGCATTTAAAGGAGAGAGTTAATTAGTGCTTGAACGAGAATTCCGCAAAACGCATAATAAAAATGATCTAAAATTAAATTTGAATTTCACATTTTAGTTGTGCGATTTGGTCGCCACGTGGAGAACCGTCCGACTTGGGTCCTCTTAATACCTATTTTTTATTCTCTTAATTTACTTAAACAGCGGCGGCTTGCCGCGTTGTGCAGCTCGGTGCTCGTTAGATCACTGTTAATTAGTTAAGCAACGTCGGACGTCGGACGTAGTGGGTGACCACTTGGAACCCACTCAACAAGTGGCTGCGGCGCCGTCCGCGAACTTCTGATTTCGCGGTAAAAACGCGAATGAAGGTTGGGCGATTCGCTTGCAACGGTCCCCGAAAAAACAACCCATACGCACAAAAAGTTCAGAGCGAGTACCATCAGTAGCGAGACCGGATTGGGTCGGGTGAAAGTTACTATTCCCTTACACCACTATGAGGTAGAAAAAGGTTGTTGAATAATAATAATTAATTTACTTAAACATGATATATATTACTGAAATATTACATATCATCAGTGTTCCAACACAAACTTTGAAAACTCAACCTACTCTTTGAACGAAGTGTGTTCAAAGAGTAAGTTGAGTTTTAGAGTGTATTACAAAATAGTTGCATACTTTATAGATTGGGTTACTATTCAAATATAAAAGTAGTAGGCGGCCAAACTATGTAGGAGACAAGAAAATGAGTGTAGAAGATAAAATTCTAGTGGCAAGAGCAAGATGCGGGTCTGAGGAGCGGAAGAGAAAAGTATGGATGGGGGAGCAGTATGTCAGGTGTATACTTTGTGGAATGGGCCAGGATACATGGGAGCTTATGGCGAATGCATGTATAGGGCTGGAAGAGGAATGGGCGAGTGAGGTTTGAAGAGCAGGGAAGAGTGTGCAAGGTTGGCTGAAAGAGAGTGGTAGGGGGGTGGCAACGTTAAAGGTCCTGACGAAAAGGAGACAACTGCTCAGGAAAGCGATAGAGTCAGAAGAAGAAGGTCGTAACCGTATAGCCTAATGTTGGGTAGAAGTGTATTTTAGTATACATAATGTTTTTTTTTCAAAGTTGGTATTGTTATCATTTAATTTAATAATTCGGTTTAATGATTAATATGTTATGTTATGTTGAGATTTTGAAGTGTAATATTTAATTGTACAAGGAAGTATCAGCCAAGAGACAATGTCAATAAAGGTTTCCTTATTATTATTACAAAAGCAGTAGATATCATACATGAAATATCTTATTACATATTGTAAATTAATGAATCATTTTGTTGATCTTGAGACAATGGAAGCGTTCTAAATGAAACTTTTGTATTTCGCTTTCATAGCAGCTCATTTAAATATGACGAGATATACATTCCAATAAAGATAATTAAGAAATTGGATTGAATCATGTTCGTCGGTAACAAAATTGAGTGCATTTGCCAACATGGAGAGGTTAATTGAGTGAACGAGATTTTGTGTTGCGTGGCGCATCATTTCGTGTTCATCTCCCGCAGCGCTCAACGATTGTTGCCCACTGGGATTTCGTATGCAGATCAATAACGTGATATGCTCGTTTTATTTCTAAATCTGGACGAACGCCTACTTCTGGATTTGCTACGCTCTGTGAGGTCGCTATTTACACGTTTACACGCCATTTACATCACACCACGACGCATTTTCCAATATTAACCCTACCTCAGCACAGTTTGTGACCCATAATCGCTTACTAAATATAGTAATTTATCTCTCCGAGGAAGAATAGAGTGGAGTTTCAAATGTAACTAGAAATCTAGGTGTCGTTATCACGGGTATAGTCTAACAAGAAACTATTATTTTCTGTAAAACAATCTGACAAGAATCATGGATATCATGTTTATTCTCTTCCACGTTACTGTACTCATTTCGTGTAAATACATTGGTATATATTCATTGTAATTATACGGAATGTAATCAAATTAGGAATGACGACTAATGTAATTATATGTATTGATAATGATTAAGTGTATGCGGTTTGGAGTTATGGCTTGATTCCAATGGAAGCTCGCGACAAATCGCAGAACGCAGCCGAAAATGTCATTTTATTTCATATTCTCCCTAATCCTAGAAGTCTAAAACACACACCAATCGATTAATGGTGACATTTGCTTTTAACTCATGGAATAGTTCTTCGTTTAATTATTAGCAATCGATATTATAACTCATGAAAGTTGAGTCTAATAACAGAGCCATTTTCGCAGCCAGGAAAATGATGTGAAATGACTGGTGTCAAAGATTGCACTTTTACTGATATTTACTATATTGCTATATATACAATCTTACATCAATCGATTCAGAAATAAATTTGCTACAAACTCATTCATTAGTTTGTTCGAATAATTACCTAGGAGAGATTTTATGTATCGCCGAAGTTAAGACTAATAACATTAACACTGCCAATCTTCGAAAAATTACTCGACCTAATGATTCCGGTTTCTTTCATATTTCCCTTAAGCCTAGAATGATAAATCATACACCAATTGATTAATAGCGAAATTTGCTTCAAACTCCTGGAATAGTTTTCTTTAAATAATTTGGAACCACTGTTAGAACTCATGAAAGTTGAGTGTAATAATGGAGACATTTTCGCATCTAAAAAAGTGATGCGAAATGACTTTTCCCAAAGATTGCACTTTTACTGATAATTGCTGTATTGCTATATATACAATCTTACACCACCTATTGATTTAGAAATGGTGATTGATTTAGGTAAATTTGCAACAATCTCCATAATCAGTTATTTCGATTTATTAATTTGGAACAATTTTATTTATCACCGAAGTTAGGAGTAATAATATTGACACAGTCGATCTCTGAAAAATGACTTGATTTAAAGATTACATTTTCTTTCATATTTCCCTTAAGGCTAGAAGTATAAATTATACACCAATCGATTCATGGTGAAATTTGCAACAAACTTCTGTTTTTCAATCTTTCGCTTGAATATAAGGAATCGATATTGGAACTCATGAAATTTGGGTTTAACAACTGTTACGCGATAGTCGCGTTTTTTAAAACATTAATTTACTTCCCGTTGATTGCCCGGGACCAGGCTTAACTGGATCTTTTCAAGCCAAGTTCCTTGATTTAGTTCCTTTAGTTCCTTGATCTGTGTGTCTGCGAAGGGGTGAATGATTTGGGATGTAAGAGGGGGAAGGTAAGGGAGTGTCACAATACTGAGGCAAATTGTGAAGGAATAATGGAAACGAAGGAGAGATTTTGTCTTATTGTTATGGATTATATTTTTGTTTTATTTGTTTATTTTATGAAGTCTATTGGCGGTAAAATGTAAAATGGTGTAAAAGATGAATACCAATAAAGGTCCAACTACTAGTAATAGTATTGTATCGAGGCGGGGATTACTTTGAAAGGGACGGACAACATAAACATTGATGAATACGATACACATTTTCTCCAAACTACAAAACTATCTTACTTTCTGAAACACGTCGTATTCACGAATGAATCAGTGCTTTTGGGAGAATAATTGTTTTATTTTCGCAAATCAACATAAGCACACAAAAACATAATTAGCCTCTCACTCATCGCATCTTTTAATTCAATTGCGCAGAATTTATTGCATATTTACACAGTGTCTACGCAGATAATTAAGTTCTCAGTAGCAGCGAGAGTAACCATGTACATTTCTGTCTGGAAGGAAGTCTCCGTGCGAGAAAAGAAAGTTCTCTCAACAGCTAGCTTTCAGCTGATGTTATTCCACGGCGCGGCGGTCGTGGTCGTCGCTTCTCGATCACACCTCGCATAGATAATTGATCACGCGTTGCTTGTTCACCTGTACACCACCGTCATCACTCGAGAAACCGCACAAAACCGATGTGAACGAATTTCACAATTCCAAAGAAAACGTAATACGGTATTATGCGGGCCTCTCTCGCTGATACTTTAATTGAATAATTAATTTATAAAAAGGCAGAGAAAGAATTGGTGAGCTCGTCATAAGCGTCATATATTCCCACGAACACGCCATCGAATACGTGCAACATTATTCACTTGAATTGATTCATATTTATTTGGAATTACAATTGATTCACATTTAGAATTTACACGTAGGAGTTTATTCCGTTGTGTCATAATTTATTACGCTTTACCAACTTGTTTAACAACGTCATTGGATTTAAGTTATTTTGAACGTGTTTGAACTGATAAAATAGTTTGGCATTAGTAGGTTGAATTTTGTAATACTCATTTGTGAAGTTTTTAAATATCCACACCTTATTGGAATACGTAGTAATGTTTTACATTGTAATATATAGATTGTTACGCTGGAAAGATGTAGTTAATAATTAATTCGTGTTTAGTTTGCTATTTAATAATTGTGTGCCGATAAGAAGTTAGCAAGACAAAATTGTCCCATTTAAAATAATCCGTAAAATTAAATTTTGACATTCAATACTGGATTTGTTAATATATTATAGATTCTGCTATTGCAATCGGATACGTAGTCTTCGTTTTGTAACATCAGGTTCTGAACGTATGTAATGATTAATCAAAGGTGGATGTCTCTCGTGGAAATTAAGATGTATGAATTTAAAAATTATCACACCTTTTGATCTATCTTCATTTGATAAAAAGTATTTAACGGAAATTTCACAAAAAATCAACAAATGTGCAAATGTAAATATCATTTAGATTAATCGAACTGGGTGCACATTATTGACAATTAACAACAAAATGGTTAGAGATTACTCTGCGCCCCAAACAATCATATTGTGTTTCATCTCTATCGGTAGATAATAAAATGACTCACTCAATTTTATTAAAATTAACTTATATAAGTTGCTAATTGTTGATTTAATTACAATTACAGATTGAGGATAACTAGTTTAATATAATACATATCATTTGACAGATTTACAAGGCCTGTTCAAGAGTCTCCTATTGAAAAGTACACAAAACTACCTGCCACCATGTCACCAGTCAGAAAAAAGCAATTCATTACGGAAAAAATGCCCCACAAACAACATAAGAATTCACCACCATTTTTATTTGTAATTAACTAATCAATTTGAACAATATTTAATTTAATTTAAATAAAATTGAATGAGTTATTTCATTATCAACTGATAGAGACCAAACACAATATGATTTTATCGAGAGCCGAGTAGTCTCTAACACTTTTAATGTTAATTGCCAATAACTTACAACTAGTACGGTCAACCTGAATGAGTGTTTTTATTAATTAATCCTGGGCGGTTAGACGCCACTAGCACCGCGACCAGCTTTGAACTATTGTGCATGGATCAATACTAGGGGTCAATAACGGAGGTAACCTTAGCAAAGGTTAGACTCTCCTTGACCGACTTCCCTTTAAATTCAGCAAGACTTAGCTGCTCGCTGTCTTTCTGGTGCGCAAGTGCAGAGTAAGTGCTCGATTGTTTCCACCTCTAACTTACATAGTCTGCAGCTGAATGATAGTTACATCTGATCATTTTAAAATTCTTGCATGTTAAATTTCATAAGGGACATCCATCTTTAATTGATCATTACATACGTTCAGTACCTGATATTTCAAAATGAAGACCACGGATCTGATTGCAATGTGAGAATCTACAATATATTATCAGCTCCAGTATCGAATGTCAAAATTTAATTTAACGAGTTGTTCTACATTAGACAATTTTGTCTCGCTGCTGAAAGGCTCGTTGCTAACTTCTTACCGGTACAAAAATATGCTCTTTTATATGACACCACACACTTAATTGATTGTTTGCCATTTACATTGTCTCCTATGAAGTTTACATGTTCCCCTGAAGTACTAGAGTAATTTTTTTTTCAGTGAACACTTTGATTTTAGTCTCAAATTATTCACAAACGTATGCTCTTTAAGATAATGCCACATACTCGATTATTTGGGACATGATATGACATTATGTCACAGGGGGACGTAATGGAGGACAGTAGAATGTGCAATAATTGCTCACTCGGCGAAGCAGTCCACCCTGACCCCACCCTTGGTTCGAGATTGGAGAGATAAATGTCCTACATGTGCTAAGGTATGGAAGATATTGCTGGAGGCGGCCACCAAAACTCCTTGGGGGAGAAATACATAATTTTCAAGAAAACTGGAATTCGATGGTTCTATTCTGCAAGAATGTCATCAGAGAAAAGGGCAAAGTCGAAGATGAGCATATATCTCCTTGATTCCTCTCGCTGTCTCGGCAATAATTATTCTATACAAATATATTTTAATAGCCGACACCTCTCTCATAGGGCCACTTTCTCTGGTTAATTAAGGCGCCGGTAACGCCTAAAAAAGTGAACTAAGGAGAGATTTTGTGCTAAATAAATTACTTTATTTATTAAGTTGGGCTAACCAGGAGAGTGTTTCAATTGTCCAACACGGATATGAATGAAAAATTTTGTACATGTAGTACATATATAGAAATAAATTGTGTTAGAGAGATTTTACGTCGTTTTGAGGTGCTTTAACAGCACAGGCGAATGGTGAATGGTGAATAACGTGATATACCGTCAACACGCCTGCACGTAAACCGACCTTGCCGCGCTTGGCGCGAGTACACGCGCGCGTATACGGCTAATGCTGCTGTTAAAGCACTATATAACAAACTTTGAATATTTTTAAGCCAACGGCTGAAAACAATTTATTTCTATATGAGTACTATACGTACAAAAATGTCATTCAAATCCGTGGTGGAAAATTGAGACACTATCCTTGTAAGACCACACCGGTTACAATGCTTTAGGAACTTGTCAATTAAAGTAGCATTACTCCCGTGAAAAATGGCATAGGAAAAATCCCGATGCACCTTTAAATTTAGAAACTATTCGAGAATCAATATGTGAAATGGAATGAACATGAGAGAATATGCACCAAATGAAAATCGACTTTTTGTTACCGTGTTTGTGAATACACAATTGCGCAAATATTTCATTGAACAAGATTAACGTCGCTGATTAGAACCGAATCAAAAATGCAATTATGTCAGTATATTCAGAAACTATTCGAGGATAATTACGTAAAATTTAATTTACTTCAATTAATAAAAACACATCAAAATTGCTTTTTTTGTTGCCATGTTTTGCACATGCTTGGTCTTGCATGCTCGAGCACGCCGTAGCAAAAATGATTCATACCTGTCAAATATTTCATTTCGAGCAGTGTGTTCCAACCTTTCTTGTGACATGCCTCCCTCCCCATTCTTTCTAGAATTTTTAAGACCTCCCCTATCAATACAATCTCCATACAATTTTAAAATTTTGCTTAAAACTTAGTCTTAAACAGATTAGAAAAAAAAAAACATAAATACACATTTTTCATCTGGTAAGAGGTTTTTCCCTTCATTGAGAGTGAAAATCAAATTCGTTGACTTGAAACGGTATGGCGCGGCATCACGTATTCATGGCAGACGTATCTATCTACGATAGGCGTGTACCGAAGAGCTTAATTGAAGAATAACACGCTCTAACACAGCAGTGGTGTGAATAATTGTTTATTTACACCGACGTCACGCAGAAAATACGCGTGCATACGAAAGCGCGGGTGCATGTCTTTTCTTTTGCGATGCACATGTGCCGTCTCGTCGCTCATAAAGTTATTTATGTTATGTGTCTGGTGAAATGCTACTGCGCGTATTGATCGGCTTGCTAAGACGTAAAGTAAACCAAGGACACATTGAGAAGAAATTTCCTATACAAGGTGCGAAGAAAAAATGATCGGGAAGAGAATTCTTAAAAGAAATCATACATTTCCATTTTGCCCTATTCAACAATTGAATGAAACATACATTCATTAATAGCACAGGGACGAAATGGGAAAGTCATTAAATGAACAAGTTAATAATCAATATTTAAAAGTCAATATCATTCAGAAAAACAAATTTAATGCAAATGAAATACAACGAAAGCAAACTTTCAGACCCATGAGAAGTTAGCAGCGGCTTACTGGAAGCCAAAAATTGCCCCTTTTTAAATAACCCGTAAAATTAATTTCTGATATTCAATACTGAAGTTGCTAATATATTATAATAGATTGGGCCATTGCAATCAGATCCGTAGTCTTCGTTTTGTAATATCAGGTACTGGACGTACGTAATGATCAATTATGCAGGAATTTAAAAATCATCACACCCATTGATCTATCTACATTTGATAAGAATTATTTCACCGAAAAATCACAAAGAATCAAGAAAACATTCAGATTGATCGAACTGGGTGTTAGTTATGGGCAATTAACAACAAAAATGTTAGAGATTACTCGGCTCTCCGTAAAATCATATTGTGTTTGGTCTCAATCGATAGATAATAAAATGACTCATTCAATTTTATTATAATTAACTTAATTAAGTGACAAATTGTTGATTTAATTACTATTACAGATTAAAGAAAAACTGTCCAAGTGTGTTTCTTTGAAAAGTACACAAATCTATCTGATACTTCACCGAAAACCACAGGCTTCGAACGCAAGTAAACATTGTTTTAATACTTGATCTAAACTTGATAAAGACCGGAAGAAAACTGTGTAATATTGTCACTGAATAGTTCTCCGTGTTTCAGGATCTTGAGTAGGTATCTGGAGTGGGTAGGGATTCTTGAGCCACCGTAATAAATCTCCAGCCAGTCATTCTTTAATTGCATTCTTCAATTGTAATTAAATCAACAATTTGCCACTTATGTAAGTTAATTTTAATAAAATGGAATGAGTTATTTTATTATCTATCGATAGAGACCAAACACAATATGATTATATGGAGCGCCGAGTAATCTCTAACCCTTTTGTTGTTAATTGCCAATAACGTGCAGCCAGTACGATATTTATTTACATATTTACATCTGCGGATTTGTTGATTTTTTTTCTTCTGATTTTTCGGTGAAATCATTTTTATCAAATGTAGATCGAACAAAAAGGGTGATCATTTTAAAATTCCTGCATGTTAAATTCCATAAGGGACATTAATTTTACAGATTATTTTAAATGGGACAAGTTTGCCTCGCTGCGGGACGGCTTGCTGCTAACTTCTTTCTGATCGGTAACTTTTGAGTTCTTAAATTTATTTGTTCTTGGATGAAATAGGGTCAATGTCAGAGAAGGCGATGTCGGTGGCAGACTGAACTCGGGATGACATAAAAGGACACGAAAGGACGCCCATATCCAACCATCGTTGGCTTTTATTTATGCATTTTGCGACCGGGGCCGCCTGAAACCAGCCGACAATAACAACGTGGGCATGCATGAGCGTGACCGCGACCTTTTCCAACATTTATTCCATGCTCTATATTCAGTTCTGTATGCGCATACAGGACGCCTGCATAAAACTCAGAAATCGATTTGCACTAGCAAACGTCTCATGCATAAACGTACAAAACTATCTGCAATTGAAAGTGAACAACATGCATGCACAACGTTCAAATATAGCGCACGATTGAATGAACTTATTAGTCGTCAATGATTCGCTTGGTGTTTGTATGTACAATGTACGTATGTATCAATGTTGCAATTGTGGAAATAACGTGCTTGGTATTGATTCGTTTCGTTGTTTCGACCTTGGACAATGATACAATCTGTTTGGCTACCTCAAATGGTGAATGGTTTACTGCCAAATAAACTCGTAAAAATAAATATCGGGACGTTTAAGGATAGTGAGAGATGGTAGTAAGAAGAAAAGAAAAAATAAGTATACATTGCGTTTTGTCGAAATAAACACTTGACTGCTTATTGGGCGTTTCTGACAGTGATTTGTGGTCCAGGTAGACAGTAAAGAGTACATCCGGTTAAATGCAAATTGTGGGTCTGATAAAAAGAATAGCAAATGTCAAGAACTCGACTTGTTTAACAGCCTTAATCAATAGATAAACTATTCAAGAACTATAAACTATTCACTCCCCATTTCAAGTCAATAGTTGCAATATTTATGAAGTTATAGCTCATAAACAATCTTTTGTATTTTTATATTTTTCCAACTTAATACACGCGTTTTTCTCGTAACATGGTTTTTCGATTTTGCACACGCTATTAAGAAAATTCAATTAAGCCGATTTACCTGAATGATAGCACATTTTCTATAGAATTAAATCCTCAAGAATATGACGTCGGTTGTTTTTTTTTTTGAAAAAAAAAAACGTAATTTCCTAAATAAACGCGTTTTTCGCCGGCCGCAAGGACGTTTTTTCCATTTTCCGTACGCGATTGGGAAAATTTTACATAACCGATTTGCCTGAATGATGGCTTATATATAGATAATTAAATTTTCCAGAATATGACGTTGGTAGTTTCTTGAAAAAATATATTTTCCCATTGTTTTTCGTATTTCTAAGTCCAATTTTCATGCGAAAAAATATATGCTCGACTTGAAATTTTATAAAAACATAGAATTTTAATTTTTTCAAGGTAATTTTATAAATTTTGAAAAAATGTCTTGTTTCTTTATTTTTGATGAAAATTAAGAACGCAGCGAAGCAGCTCAAACCGATTTTTTATTGAGAACAAATTTAATTATGCTTATGAGTTATGCTTTAATTTATTAAAAATTTCAACACGTTTTGAAAAAAATCGTGAAAATGATGTATTTCACACATGGTAAATGAGATCCCCCTTAAACCCTCTTTAAACGCAACATAGTTTTTCGGTTTTGCGTACACGATTGTCTAAATTGTACTCAACCTTTTTGCCTGAATGATGGATCAATTCGCAGATAATTAATTTCTCTAGAATTTGACATCAATTGTTTTTAGAAAAAAAAAAATATTTACGTGTTTTTCGTCTTTGAAATCCAACTTTTAGGTAAAAAAATTCAATTTAAATCTAAAACTGTATAAAAAGAAGCGATTTTTTCTTGTTTTTGAAAATACCCGATGCCATATTCAAGCTAATTTTATAAACTTTGCAAAAATGCTATGGTTCTTCGTTTTCGATCAAAATTAAGGACGGCGAGTGTCCGCAGCTGACTGAGAAACTCAAAAAATGAGGCGGTATAAACATGGCTCCTGTTTTTTGATTTGTGTACACAAATAAAAAAAAATTACATTGTGCCAATGAATTATGCTTTAATATGTCATAAAAATTGCATTTTGATTGCATTGCGTTACGAGTTAAACTTGAGAAAAAAAGCGTTTAAAATTATTTTTTCGGCCAAGTAAATGAGGACGGACTAATGATGGAATCGAAATATTTTGCTTAAGTTTTTAGGTTGATCATTCTATCCAGTTGTAGTTGATAGTAGGTCTCTGGATCACTAGGTGAACTTAAACCGTTTCGGGACGAATCGATATCTCGTGCACAAAGGGCACCCGGTGAGGTACGCAAAGCGGCGCGTACGTGCGCAGCAGGAGCACGGACGGCAATGGGTTGCGTTTGCCGCGAAGGTCACATGCGTTTTTTTCGGTTGGGAATTGGTGAAAACACGTTTTCACAGCGCCCCATGTGTCGTCACACAACCGACGATAACATCGCATATGCACCACGTGCAATGCTTAACCACAAGGGCTGCTTTTACTTCAGACATGGAGAGAACCACGCCATTTCAAATTCACCACCATTAATATGATACGCCAACAATAAAATGATAACGTTCAAAACTGATGAGCGAAATAAAATGAAGACCAAAAAAGGAAGAACGAAAAAAGAGAAGAGTAACAAAGATAAATCTCTTTAATCTTCCACATGCCCATCAGTTTCCGTTTTTATTTTCAATATGCATAAGCATCAGTTTTGTCAACAGCAACTTCCTTTGTCACTGCACTTTTCTACTCTTATCTTTACTGCGCTTATCGCACATGTTCTCGATTAGCATACTTTTAAGAATTTTGAATAATTCAGTTTTTTACGAAATTTATTCAAAATTCTTTTTTCTAGGTATTTGTGTTAGTATGGCATGCGTTATCAACATTTCGGTGCTTACTTTTTGAAGGTGCCCTCGTACTGCTTGATCTCTTTGCGGGTGAACTCGTGGAACTCGGTGTAGACGTTGACGATGCGATATTTGACGGTGACTTCTTGGCCATTGTCAAGCGCGTCGTTGATCTCCTGACGGCGTAAGAGGACGGAGGTGAGCTCGGAGTCGCCGGACATGGTGCACGTCGTCTGCAGTGTTTGTAGCAGTCGTTTCGAGGGTCGGGAACGAGTTCGGCGTTCGAGAGATGCGGGCGGACACGTGCTGGCAGCGACGGTTGGTCGCGTAGTAAACTCGCGCTTCGCGTCTTCGGGGGAGTCGTGTAGATCGCGTGCGTATGCGCGGTGAGGAAAAAATGCGACTCGACAGGCTCGCGTTCAGTACAGAACTGAGAGTTGTTGAAGGCATCAAATCAAAACAAGCCGCAACGGTTTGGGGGGACGCGTTTCGTTACGTTGTGTGCAGAGAACCACCGCAGAGTGTGATAAAAATGTACGCTTGTTATCAACCGTTTTGTAAAGATTGTCTTGTGTCTCAAAGGTGACTATTAGGCTGTCGCAGCTCAAAAAATAAAACATTTGTCAACCTATAAACAGACAACAAGTCGACACATTTATACAATTTCCTCATTAAACGCGTATTTCTCGCAATATCGTTTTTCGATTTTATGTACACGATTGAGAAAATTCTACTTAACCGATTTGTCTGAATAAAGGTTCATTGCATATCTAATTAAATTTTCCTGAATATGACGTCTGAAGTTTATAGAAAAAAGAAAATATTTTCATTATTTTTCATATTTTTAAGTCGAAATTTTATGTGAAAAATGCACTCTAAATTTAAATCTGTATAAACACAAGAAATTTTAATTTTCTTCTTGAAAATACGCGACGTCATATTCAAGCTAGTATATTTATAAACTATGTAAAAATGTTTTATTTCTTCGTTTTTGATCAAAATTAAGGGCTCCAGCGTGTACGCAGCCTTGTAAATTCTTTCTTGTGTCTCAACAAATTCATGCAATTCCCCACCTCAAACACGTTTTTCCCGCAGCATCGTTTTTTGATTTTGTGTACACGATTGAGAAAATTCTACATAACCGATTTGTCTGAATAAAGGATCATTGCATAGATAATTAAATTCTCCAAAATATTACGTCAGTTGTTTATTGAAAACGGAAAATATTTGCATTGTTTTCGTATTTTTAAGTCGACGTTTTATGCAAAAAATGCTGCCTAAATTTAAACTACATAAAACAAGATATTTTAATATATTTCTTGAAAATACTTGATGTCGCCCCCCTGGGCAGCACAGTTGGTAGTGCTTCGGCTTACCACGCAGCCGGTCGGGTTCGATTCCTCGAGGTGGGCATCATTAGTGTGAATTAATTTATTATTTAATTCACACTAAAATTCTCTCTAAAAAATTCACACTAAAAAATCCACATCGATAAAAACTACATTAATAAATACTTGTTAATTAATCCAAAAATTCACATCATATGATGCAACACTCTCTACGATGTACCGACATTCTATCAAAACATATCTCTCTATATCAACACGGAGGAAAGCAACATACTACACACATCACATCAACAAAAACAAACAACATCATCGTCACAACTACCACAGCATCACAACAAAAAACGAGTTGTAAATATCACACTATATATACACTTGTAATTCAATAATGTATCACACAATAAATTGTATATAAAAATGGCTGAAGGGCTAGGTAGGTCTATGGCCAGGTCTATGGACCAAATACAATATTATTATTATTACTTGATGTCATATCCAAGCATATTTTATAAATTTTGCAAAAATGTTTTATTTCTTCATTTTCGATCAAATGTAAGGGCTCCAGCTTGTACGCAGTTTTGTAAATACTCATTGCATAGATAATTAAATTCTCCAAAATATCACGTCAGTTGTTTATTAAAAAAAGGAAATATTTTCATTAATTTTCATATTTTTAAGTTGAAGTTTTATGCGAAGAATGTTTCTTAATTTTAAAACTATATAAAAACAAAGAAATTTATTTTTTTCTTGAAAATATTCGATGTCATATTCAAGATAGTTTTATACACTTTGCAAAAATATGGTAGTTCTTCGTTTTCGAAAAAATTTAAGAGCTCTAGCTTGTACGCAGCTTTGTAAATACTTTCTTGTGTCTCAACAAATCCATACAATTCCCCCCTCAAACACGATTTTCTCGCAGCATCGTTTGATTTTGTGTACACGATTGAGAAAATTCTACTTTACTGATTGTCTGAATAAAGGCTCATTGCATAGATAATTAAATTATCCAAAATATGACATCAGTTGTTTCTTAAAAAAAGAAAATATGTTCATTGTTTTTCGTATTTTAGAGTGAAAAATACATTCTAAATGTAAAGCTGTATAAAAATAAGGAAATTTAATTTATTTCCTAAAAATACTCGACATCATATTTAAGATAGTTTTATTAATTCGATTCTCGGTGGGGATGCACAGTAAAGTGAATTATTCTTCTTTTTTATCAAAAAATTGAATAGAGCTAATGACCACAGCAATTGATGCTCGGTAAAATGAAATCAAAATCAAAAGAAAAATTAATGCTGTTAGTGTGCACCCAGTTTTTGTAAATATTCTCTTGTGTCTCTAGTATAGCAATCAAGCTGTCACAGAAAAAAAAAAACACATTTGTCAAGCCATAAACCGTCAACAAATGTGAAACTAAAATGTGAAATACAAAGTATGTTCTAAAATAGACATAGTCTTGTTTATATACATTTACGCTTAAAGATTGGATAATTATTGAGAAATATATGATTTAAAAAACTTTTTCTCTGTAAGAAAAATTGAGGGAAATTACTTTTTCTAGATATTTTACTTGGGCACAATTAGTCACATTTCAAAACAGTTATAATCAGTTATATTCATAATGATAACATTCATGCAATTTTCAGGAAGCAATGCTTGGTATAGTCATGATTCACACTCCAAAAAAATTATACCTTGGGAAAACCAGGCTTTCTCGAGTAGGTTTTGTAATAATTTAATAAATACAGTGGATTCCGCTTATTCGAGTCTAGCACGATCCCGATTAAACGGATGGCAAAGATAATTACAACTAAATTGTACCTTGAAACAAGTTCCGATAAATTTTGTAACTATTAATTTAAATTTAAATGAGCCTAACACCGCCATCCTGTAATAAATCTGAATTACAAAGGTCTGTTTAAGAACTACATGTAGGTTTCTGTAATGTAGGAGGCTTAAATCCTATACGTGGTAGCTAGATGGCGCAACTTAATATAAAAATAAAATTTGTAAATGTATTTTTTATTGTAATCATGATCTCCGGATTTGAGCTTTTAAGGAGTGCGTCTCCCGGGTAGGAAAAACGGTCGATTAAACACCTTGGAGCACCTTGGAGTCGTGTACTAACTTCAGTCGGACTACTTCTTATGATTTGGACCTTCCCTGGGAACCAGAAGGTTGTTTTACTAGGAACTAGAAGTAATTGGTCCTGGACTATCACGCGGTATACCAACTGAAACTGCAAGGTCGCTATTCAAGATCAAGCTGAAGCAGGATGGCAAGGGTTATGGATCAGAAGAAAGTGAACGGCACTCGCCCTAGGGAGCACTGCAGGGAGACTCTTTGTACTAGATCAACGCATGAAATACCTCTGCATGAAATACCTGCTTTCAGGACTCAGAAAGGGCTTCAAGTTCAAGGAACACCTTCACTAGAACAGCGTTACCACGTAGTTATGATCCAATAGAAGTGAGGAGACACTTCCCATACTTAAGAAATGCTGGGACCCTGTGGAAACATGATTATGTTCTGTAATGGGGATGGATATCACGGATACGGAAATGGAATTTTCTGCAATAGGATGAGACTGAAAAATAGGACCGAAATTCTTCAATAAACTTTTTCAAATATGAGGTTGACATCAACATATCTGAAGGAACACTCGGAAAAGAAGTTGAATTTTACTAACTAGCCATGAGATGAGCTGCGAAAGATTTGTCCTAAAACAAACGTGTCAGGCGGTACCATCCTCTCAACAGAGATATAAATATGTATGGATCACAATCAGAGGAAAGGATTACCAAAGGAAATGAAAAATACTTTGAAATATTTTGAAAAGTCAAGTAAAACACGAAATTTCTAGATTGGCACTGATATAAAATAATATTCCATAAAATTGCAATAATATCGTTCTCCGATAAGGATATTTCAGAAAGAGAGTGCCCACAAGAGTAGACTGATACCAAAGCTTAAAGAAAATCTTCAGAAGGAGGGAGTTAATTGATATCAAATATATTACATACCTTCTGGAATTGGTTGAAAACCATTTTCATGGATTTTTTTCTTTTTATAAATGTATATATAATTCAATAAAACTGCAAAAAATATCGTGCCCTGGCGAGACAAAGGTAAAAATATATCATCAGATAGTGAGTGTTCTCAGGAGTAGATTGAAATCAAATTTATTAAATTCTCTTTGAGATTAATATATTACCATTTTCATTGATTTTCCAAGATTTAATATACAATTGAATGAAATAGCAAAAAAGATATAGGAGCCCGGGTAACACAGGATTCTGATATCAATTAAAATATTAACTAGATTCAGTAATGTAATAATGTATTAGCAAATAAATGTAAAACAACGATTTTGCACTAACATAAATTGGGTATGTATATTGTCATCTGAAACAAGTTCATGTTCTGAGCCAAAATGCACCCGATGTATAAAGTATTGAAGGCTGAAAGTCATTTTACAGTAAAGTCACTTAAGTTAAAACTGAAGTAAATTTCTTAAGTCGGACAAAATCAGGATATCAACCATTGTGACAGTAAGCGGCCATTCTCCCCGTGACATACCGATCATATGAGTTTTTTTAATGGGCATTGGAAAGGGAGCTGCTAATATTATAGCGGTCTTCGCTCTACCCTTAGAATAAGGGTTGATACTCCTCGGTACCGCTACGGAAGCATTTCTTCGAGGTGTATTCCCTTAATCCGTTTGTCTGGTGTTCATTCCTTCTGTTTGAGAACTTATTCACAGAAGGAGATTACCGCCATCCATGCTTTTTCGCAGACAATCATCCTGCCGCTCAATTGTTCGGGCGAGGATATTTCGCATTGTGTGACTCTCAGCATGTCCAGGCGTTGTGAGCTCCACGTAGGACAAGAAGCCAGAGAATGCTCGGCACTGTCTGGAACGGTCAAGAAGCAGTATCGACATGTGTCATTTGGGCGGTTTCCAATGCGTTTGAAATACGCATCGAATACCCCGTGTCCCGCCATCATTTGAGTGAGGTAGTAGTTACAGGTCACGTGTGGTCTATCTAACCATGTACGAAGGTCCGGAATCCGCCGCTTTAACCACTTTGACCACTTTTACCTTCATCTTCAACTATATCTACTATCATCGTGTTATTACCATGCTTCTTTTCGTGGGATCGCTGATTACGTTGTTCCACTAAGATATTCGCCGGCGGTATGTCTGCTAGTACTTCTGCTGCTTCCGTGCAGCCTGTGCAGTATGCTCTGCTGGTACATTGTATGCTCCCTCAGACGGAATTTCGCAGCTTCGTCCTGTTGGCCCTCGCGTTAAGATCATATGAGTGGCACCTTCTGTGCTACCATAGCATTACGGTCGGGCGCCTAATTGGCGCCAATCGAGCTATACCTGATGCACCTCTTAAACAATTTTTAAGCAATTTTACGCTCTTTACATTGATTTTTATTTGATTCCAAGGCGTATCAAGGTAAGTACAGTAATTATAAAAAAAATCTAATACATTTTTGATCATCCAACAAGTAGAAATCGACAATCTATAAACAAGATATAGATAAACAATGAGCTGGCGGGAAATAATAGTAAGTAATTAATCAACTAGAGTTTAGGATTCTAATTACGTCTGCGAAAGGTTTGCATGTTCCGAAACTGGCCAACGCTTGCGTAACCTCTCTTGACCGATCGGCTTGTGTTCAATGTTAAGGTTGCTTCGAGTTTGCCACCCTCAGTGATTCGTGTGCAGCAACTAATATTTGTTGCGCTACCTTGAAAGCGACGAAGGTCAGAAAGTTCGCCTCGTTGTGGTCGCGATTTATGCGAGGGACGTGTTGCGCCCTATCAAGGCGCAGCCACGAAAGTCCTTCAGGAAAACTATTTACCGAAAACCATGCATTTTAAATGCGATTAATTCAGCTATTTTCGCCCGGCATTGATCCACAGATGGAAATCTCTCACGCTGCACGTGTTTGTTGCAGCTTGGGAACGTTGAGAATGGCAACTGACTGCAATTGCACACACACACACACACACACACGCACGTGGTAAGCGTACAAATAGGACTACCAAAAATGTCTGCATGCCATTACATATTTGTGTGCGAAAGAAAGGCAAATCGCTGAGTGTGGCGGTCACTTGTTGTACACACGCCGCGTGTCTCCGGCGAAAAATTGCCGACGTCATATGCGAATTAATTATGCATTGCCCTCGACGCTTACGTGCGCCGCTCCGCCGCCTTGGCGTTGTACTTGAGGTTTCCGACGGGAAAACCAAGGAAACTGCAGGCTGCCCTTGAAGCGTAAATAGCATTGCCGCAGTCGGTAGCCTGCTTGTTAATTTAATCAAGTACGTACGTTGTAATCACGATTTAAGTGCGCGAATTAAATGTTTTACGCATTCAATAGCAAGCAAGGGGAAATTACAGGTATTAAACGAGCGCATTACGCGGGAAAATATACCACTGTTGGAAAATTACGATTTCTTTTTCATTTTGTATTCCATGCATGTAGGTACTTTCTTACAATAGTATTGTCAGAATACAATTGTTATGAATCTATTTAGATATTTCTTTCAAATGTAATCGAAGTAAAAAGTAAAACAATATTTATGTTACATGATAAATGCGTAGGAATCACCCATCGCTGTGAAGTTAGTAAAAAATCCCAGTCCATTACTTTGAAAATGTTGTTCGGGAAGCCAATAACATTTGGACGGCCGTGATCCGTTTTTTTCTCATAGGTGGTTGCAAATTTCAAGACGAATCTAAATATATTTTAATAATTAAGCTATTCCATGAACTTCTATTTATTTGTGATTTTCATATTCATTAGTTCAGCTAATGAGCTGAAAATTGTGCTACGCCGCACAGTAGCCAAACGTGGGCCAAAATTATTCGCCGGTTCGCTCGCACCGAGCGCGCGTTCTTTTTGCAATTTTCGTGGAGTTCTTTTTTTTACCTATTTTTTTAATTATTATTATTTTTTTAATTTTTTGTTTTTACCTATATACATTTTAATAACTAATGAAAATGAAATAACTTTGACGCGTATAGTCTTTTTATATTACACTAGGTGGCGCTGTAAACGAGTTTTTGTTCGGATTTTAAATCTGGGCTTTCACAGACAAAATCGTAACAGAATAAACCCGCAGACTGACAAAACCCGGACACCCGGAGACTCGGGTTTCCCTATTTTTTTGACAAGCCTACTCCAGAGTACCCGGCTTCTGTATATATCCCTCTCGTAATAGGAACGATTCTCTGTGGAATTCCGATGTTTGCCATCATTTGCCATAGGTCAACATAGTTTATAGTAACAAGTTTAGTAAAGGTCAAATAAAAGGGGACCTGAATTCGTTCGACGGTTTAAGAATGATTCAATGATTCAGAAAGTGGACGGTGCATCTTCTCTGCGGCCGGAAGCCCACTTGTTCCTGCATTAATTTAAGTTCGCGAGTATTTTTTATACTAGATTATTGAATATATTGGGCGACACTTTTATTATGGTACCCAAGCGGCCCTGATTGTCAGTAGCCGAAATAAATAATAGTGTCTTGGTACGGAGGCGCCCGATACCTATGTTACCATGTTGAGCCGGGCCTGCACTAGGGATGTCAACTATTCACGAAGTTTTTGGTGTCGATACTTTTAAAACTTTGATACTTTCGATATCGAAGAATCGAAGAAAAGTATCGATACTAAATGGTATCGAAAATACACATAGGCGCCATCTGTTAGTGCATTTTCAAATTATATTTTTACTTGTTACAGTAATCTTCAAGTATATTTCTGGGAGTAACATTTTGAGAATGAAAAATGTCGCGGTAATTTCTATGTAAAAAAAATTAATGAATGTAAAATTACAGATGCAGTAAATTAAGGAAACGACTTCGAAAACAAGAACTAGTGGAAAATTCTATTCCGCAATATTGTCAAGTATTTATGTGAATGCAGTAATGGAATAGTTTTAGAAAAACTGGAAATTTATAGGTATCGATACTTCAACCGTAAGTATCGAATGATTTCATTATCAATGGACCAATTAAAATTTGTGATTGAATTTAATGATTAAATTTCTATATATTCAAAATAACCAACGCCGCACCGGTGACGAATCGGTCACTCAGAGTACGATTACCATCATAATTGGTGGTTCAGATTAACAGATGGCCTCAGTGGAGGGACATATTAAAAAGTACCAAAAATGACTAATTAAAGAATCGATAAAAGTCGATAAGTATCGATACGTGGTATCGATACTTATCGTTACCGATACTTTTTTGACATCCCTAGTGTAGAGGCATGTCAAAAAGTATCGAAAATATCTGATTCGGTATTATCGAGAAGTATCGATAATTAAAATATCAATATAAAACAGTAAGTATCGTTATGTGCTATCGATACTTATATTTATTTCGACATTCTTAGCCTGTACATTCAATTATTTACAAATCCAAAATCTAAATTGGCAATAAATTTGTAGATTAAATACGTATTTCTGTTCATTCTTGTGGCAATCGAAGTTATTCTGCGAATAACGAGCGATTGGTTTTTCTTTCTTAATTGTATAGGTTAAAAAAACACAGAAGTGGAAAAATGACCTGGTAGGATTAAAAAGTCATTAAATTTATCTAAAACATAAACCTCATTGACCAAATACTACTATCAATAGAATCTACAATCTAGAATATACTAATATACAATATGCAATCTACTAATCAAACATTTAAGGTATAAAATTTCAACGAAACGAATTAGACAGAGTAATAACATGCATTTTAAAGTGTTATTGGTTGCTACATATATCTTGATAACAAACAACAAATAGAACACTGAAGGCGGTCACCTAAAAACACTAATGTACCTTTACCACATCTATTGATACTGTCCGTCCGCTTGGAAACCGTTCCTTTGATAACAATATGCATATTGCACTAGTGAAATGTGAAATGGTGTCAGCGGATAATGCGGCAGAAAGGTGTACAGGCATAGATGGCCTGGTTTATTCTACTTCACCACCATTTGCAAAGATTCTAACCCACTGCACAACGCGTCTGATAACGATCGTTTATGAAAATCGAGTTCAATTATTCGGTCAATTCTAGTTGCTACCGGCATGCACGATACTCTAACTGGGTTATTTAATGTTTTTTTTTAACCTGTATATCATAGTATCGAAGTAGTGGACTCTTGCCGGATAGTAATAGTCTTACGGTTGTAAAGAATACAATTTTCTCTGTTTCTATATCTATCTGTTTCTATATTCTCTTTTATCTATATCTACTCTTAGGTTTATTGTTGCTTGTTTGTTTATATTGTCACGATCGAGGATTTTGAATAGGGGTTAACTCGCTTGGCTTAGCTTGCCTGACAACCGGGCAGAAAGGCAAGGTAGAGAAATAGAAAATATTTCTAAGTGCAAAATATAAGTCTTTATTTAAAGACGCACCAAAAGTGCCTGGACATCTTGGCTAGGGTGTTGCACATTAGACTGAAGGAGACTGGCGGTGGCTTGGTACGAACTGACTTTTTCAGTCGGCTGAACGCCTTTTTATAGGGCCTTTTTTTGGTTTGCGCAATTCTAATAAACTATCTATGCTTAGCCAGAGCCCAATTTTCCTTCTTTGTCATATTGCAACATTTCAGTCCCTCATGAAATGACATAAAGCCAAGTGGATTAAGATCATCTAGGCTCCTAGACATTTCATGTTAAGGGGCCCTGTTTAGGACCCCTGTTCCACATTCTATTGATTTATCTGAGAACTGTTTATTGCGGGATCCCTGCTATATCGGCAGGGGCTCTTTCTATATCAGGACTCCCAGAGCACGTCTCTAGTGGGCCTAATGAATAATCCACTACTGCTTAAAGCAAGGTTTTTCAATGCTTTCTTAAATTCCTATTTCCCCTCGCGCTATGCGCCCAAGGAGGATTCATAGTATTCAAGTTTAAACTAAACTTTTCGGTTAGTGACCCTCTGTCTGACCCCGAATGAGGGACCCCTGTCTCACCCCAAAAAGGGACCCCCCCGTCCAAGCTCAAAGGTAGGGGCCCTTCATTTGAAACGTTCTTGTGTCGATATTAATACATTTTTGACATATCTACCCCAATTTCCCGTTACCAATCAAATTACCCCTTTGTGGGGTCCGCGTTGGGAAACACTGGCTTAAAGCATATGATTACCTAAAGAATTTAAAATTTTGAATTCCCGAAAGAATCAATAAATGCAGTGTTTTGGCACGAATAAACAACGTTTGTTAATTTTCTGTCCTGCGTGCATAAAACACCGGTTGCAAACACCAGGGTTGGAAAGGTACGAAATGGTAAACAGTCAAAGGGGTTCATGCATCGTCGCGTCACGCGGTATCGCGCTACGAATTTCGGCCGCCGTGTTGTATTTGGGGTAACTATAGTGACACGGAGGCACCGTCGTCGCAGCGTCGCGACGCCTGAACCGCTTGCGAACGCAGCATTTAGTCATATCCTGACGGTCGTACGTTGAACACGTTTATGTCAGATCAGCATACTCTAGACTGTACGTAGATCCCAAAAGAACTTGGTCTAATGCAATTGAACCCTAACACCATTGAATATTGAATAAACCAAATCAATTGATCAAGTTTCGAATTTTCGAAGACGGTAGTTATTTTGGACGGAGGGTGAAAAATGTCTGTGCAGTGTAACATTCTGTGAGTGGCTGCGTTTGTTATCACTTGGTGGGCTGAAAGAAGGCAAGATTCGGTCGAAACGCAAACGTCAGACGAAGACGGCAATGGGGTCGAATCCACCTTCGAGCTCCGACAGTGACACCTCCAGGAAACCGCCAAACAGCGCGGAGGAGCGTCTGATGGTCGCCGTGCGCATTCGGCCTCTGAAGACCGACGAAACCCAACGAATTCTTTTCGTACAGAATCACAAGGTTTGTTTATCATCGTTTAATAGTTACCTTCCAATGTCACTCCAGAATTTATTAGCACCTCATAAATGCGAGAATAATTAATTAATCATCAAAACCTCTGACAGGGAAAGTGCTTTAGAAAACTACGTTCTTTCGTGTAATTTTTCGTGGACATGAATCGATTTAACAAGCCCACATTTCAGCCAAATTGTTACCACTAAAAGCCTAACAAAAGATTCCTAGTGTGTTTACAGCAAAAATACTCAACGCAAGTACATCTTAAACCCATGTATTAAAATCATTTCTTGTTAGAAACTATAATTAGTTAATACGTAACTATTATTAATGATATGTTTGATATTATAACTGTCATGCATGATAATTTCTATTTGTTTGTTACAAATTTCTATAGTGGACAAAAATATATTCAATACATCATTCAACAATCGATATTGGAAGACATCTATATATCAATTCCTAGTCTTCGAGATGTGGAAAACAAGATAATATATAAGTGATTATATCTCAAAGATAGTAATTAATGTATGTCCACGTGCTGAGTTACTGATGAAATTTAAAGTCCAAGTGAAAAGTTTAAGGAGCAAGATTCCGGTTAGAAACATATTTGGTAATAATTAACTGGATTGCTCCATAAATACTGAAATCCTTGAGTGAAGGCCGGAAAAAATTCTCTCATTTACGGATTTATCCAGCGCATCAAACAATCAATGAAACGTCGTTATTTCCTCGCAGGGGCATACCCATTCAGATCGGACCTTGATTGCTTTGACTTAATCATATTCTTACAAGTATAATCGAGGCAAAGTTAATAAAAAACATGTTTTCATTCATTTTATACGAGGCGAAAATAAAAAGGAACATGGATCAGCCATTTATAAATGAATTTTTATCGAGTATTACATCATTTGCGTTATTATTTGTATTTGGTGCTTGTTCTAAAAGGGACGAGTATGCTTTTAAGCATACAACTGACTTGAAACTATACCGGGTGAGTTTTTTAACGTGGAAACTTCAAATATCTCGCGAAATAAGTCCTCTACGAAAAAATTATAGGTAATCAAAAAGTAACCATTCCATAGAGAAAAATGATTGTGATATACTCAAAATTCCCAGTGGATGAAGTGTGGAAACTTTGAAATTTTTATAGGTACCCGGTCCTAGCGATATCAAAAAAAGTATCGGTATCGATAAGTATCGATACCACGTGTCGATATTTATCGACTTTTATCGATGCTTAAATTTATGATACTTATCGATAGTATCGAATCGGTAATTTTCGATTTGCTTTTAAGCATACAACTGACGTGAAACTATACCGGGAGAGTTTTTTTAATGTTAAAACTTGAAATATCTAACAAATAAGTCCTATATGAAACAATTATAGGTAATCAAAAAGTAACTATTCCCTGGAGAAAAATGATCGTTATGTACTCAAACATTCCCAGTGGGTGAAGTGTGAAAACTTTGAAATTTTAATAGGTACCGAGGACTAGCGATGTGAAAAGAAGTATCGGTATCGATAAGTATCGATACCACGTCTCGATATTTATTGACATTTATCGATACTTAAATTTATGTCCCCACACTGAGGCCATCTGTTAATCACAACCACCAAATAGGATGGTAAACGTTCCCTGAGCGAAATTTCGACTCTTGATCAGGTTTTTAAAACACTTGTTGCATTGTTGCTTACAATTAGTATCGATACTTCCCTACAATTCAAATTCATTTAAATTGCCACTTTTTGATAAAAACTTAGTTTAGTCATAACTTACGCAATGAGTAATTTTATAAGTATTGATTTTATTGTTTGGGAATTACTGCGATATTTTTTCATTCTCAAAATGTAGTAACATCAGAAAAATGGTGTCGATAATATACTGGAAGATTGCTGTAACGAGTAAAAAATAATTTGAAAATACATTAACAGATGGAGTCAATGTGTATTTTCGATACCAATAAGTATCGATACTTTTCTTCGATACTTGGGTATCGAAAGTATCGGAGTTTCAAATGTATCGATAACAAAAAGCATCGATATTTCGTGAAAAGTTGACATTTCTACTAATATTATCAAGTTAATACTAATATATCATACGAGTAAGTATGATTAGTGTGTGGCTACGATACGTGCAAACAAACTATTCCCTTATGGAGTTTTTGTGTAAACATATGGACTTATAGATTTTATTAAATGTGAACATAGCGTGCTAATGCTGTTACACACAGGGGATGTATTGATTGTTATTTATCGAACGAAAATACATTTGCGCGTAATTATCGGCAATTAAAATATGACGATCACTGACTGCAAGCCGTGTAAACAATTCGTTAAAACGACTAGCAATTGAAGGATTGTACAGGTAGTTCTATGGAACCGGTTTATTTGCTATTAAACATTTTACTATGTTTAAATCTATTTTAAATTTTAAAATCAATTTAACGGTTAAACTACCTCATTTTACCATTAAATTGACCATTAAAAGGAAAATTATTCGTTTACCTAGAAAATAACAGAGGAAGGAAACATTGCCTGTCATTTGACAAGGGGAGAATAACGAAAAGCAGTAATCGGTAATCGATTGACCTTAATTAGCAATTAATAATTACTTAATTTGACGACTTGATGTTGGTCATAAGTGGCTAGTCTAGGTTCCTGAACTGTTCCGGTGCGTCAAAGCGTATGTACTTTCATTTTAGTTACTAAGTGGTTACTTACTATATGGTGATATTAAAATATTTGATAATAAAATATTTAATTGCCTGTCAATGATTCGTTATCTTTATATGCCATAGGTAAAGGTAGCCACGCTATAGTCATTCAAAGTAATAATGTGAAGATGGTATTTATAGTTTAGTCAAAAAGAAAACAAGGTGAAATCTTTCAAATTGTAACTCGTAGGTCCACCTCCAAGTTCACTACTTTTTCTTTTTGAAGAGGGCGTTTCAACAGCCCTCGGCGTTCACAATCACCAGGATGGATAGAAAAGGGGTGCACAACGGACTGTCTGCTTTCATGGCTTGATTGATAGCAACACTCATCTAATACGTAGATTGCTGGTTCAAATCTGGTCGGGGCATTACTATTTTCTCTATCAATTAATGCAATTTGTGATTTAATATCTTTAATTGCCCACCAATGATTATTCCTCAAGTATATCAATGATGGCTTCGCTCAGATATTCCCTTATCTTCCGGGCCCATTCCCGTTCCAACCTTCCACATACATATTCCACATGATCTCGTGTATTTTCCCCATTTCCACATACTCTTCTCTCATGCATATTCTTCGATCCCGCTCCTCACCCTATCAGGCAATTTTTCTCTACACTTAATCGTCTGTCCTCTATGGCTGGTTGCCTCTCGATCGTTTACAGATTCTGGTATCCATGTTTATAACTGCTCCCCTCAATTTTACCCTGTCGCTCCTGGTATTCTACCTCCTCTTCCACTCTCCGGATATACACTTCTGTGGGGTTTCTACCCACGCATCTGCTATGCACATTTATCGTACAGCTGTGTAAAATCTCCGCCGTCACAAACGTCTTTCTTCCAGTTCTGTAAACTCTTCTAGGCTTTCCTATCGCTATGCTATTTTACTTTTATTGCTTTATGGTGTT
>WSZQ02027740.1:0-23231 GCA_019419845.2 Weissflogia rhopalogaster | reverse complement strand
TTTTCGGCTGCAAAGCAAGAACTGCAGAACTATAAAAAGCTGCAAATTTCCCTTTGGGTTGAGCGCATAAACGCTCTGCGGTAAAATAAGAAACAAAAATATAAAACCACTGGCTTTAATCATCTTCGAGCGAGCGCTTGACAAGATCGTTATGGCCGACATTATCATCTTCGAGGTTGAATGTATTTTATGAGAGCGCTGGCGCTAGCTCGTCAAAGACATGCAGCTCCCCGAGGGATGGCATTCTTAATTTAATCTGTACTATGGCCGTAGGGGCGCGTCATTCTGGCCCCGGAATGGCCAGACAACATTAATATGAAGCTTTTTACGCGCTTCACAAGACCTTATCCTACGGCTCAATCAATGTGGTTTTCCTCTCTGTTGCTATATTTATAATATTTCCATACTTCTCTTCCTGGAGGAAATGTACGTCCAATTCTTTATATTTTGGAACAAGCAGGTTTTTTAGGAAATTTTTATTATTATGCGTTCTCTTTTAAGGTTATAACGTGTGCTGCGTTATTTAATGTTCAAGTGAAATGTAACTCAACAATGAATAAATTATAAAATAACATTCCTTATAATTTAATATATGAAGATAAAATTCGGCAAACTTCGTAATACCTAACAGTACAAATCCTTGTTCCAGATATGGAATCTAACCAGGTCGATCTGCCGTTTCCAGGTTTTACTACTGTGCCCATAGTCAATCAGGAATCCCAGAGAGTTGGTAAGAATATAATCTTACCTTCACGCAACTTTTTCGGAAAATGAAAAAAGAAAATAAAAACGTTGTTAACATCCCTTCAGGAATGCGATGGCCCCTCAAGAATTCCATGCAGGTCAAGGAGTATACTCCAAAAGAATAAAACCGCTGTATTCCCGACATTCACAAAAAGAGTCTGACTTCAGAGTCTGAATAAGTTGATTCTAAGACTAAAACTATCTCATTTTAAATAGATTGGTCTAGTTTGGTCTAGACTTTCTTGAGCGCAGTTTTTCTATGCACCTTTTCGAAATATTCACATCAGACGATGTATGGTCGTCGGCCAGAAGTTTGTCAGATTCTAAAATGGCTGACTATCTTTAGGCTAACAATCAGTAGTAGGAAGTCGCGGTAATTCCCTTTGGACCAATCATAATCCCAGTCCTGATTCATGTCCATATCGAACTCTCTTTCCAACAATCAACGCTTTATTTGTAATCATAACTATGGCTTGTTCGATATTTCCGTCATGTTTCATTTTTCTTGACTTTTATTTAATGTTTTGTTCCTATCGGTGATTATTGAACTATATACAATCTTAAACTTGATTAAATCATGCATTCACAACTTTTTAAATTTTTAATTAGGAAATTAAATCATTTTATGTAATTTAGTATAAACGGAGTTGAATATATTATAAAAGCAATAAAATATGTCCCTGGTCTTCACAAAGATAAACATTGATTTTATAGAAGCATATTAAAACACCGAAATATTGAAAACTGAATACGTTATTCCGTTCCCAACAAAATATACCTCATTCAACAAACTGAAGCGAACTGAATTAAATTAAATATGAAATATTGCATACAAGTACATATTAAAATTATTTTAATTAAGAGATGGTTGGTAACAAAGAGTAGACAATATATGGATTGTATGAGAAAATAGGACTTTTATATATTTTTTATCCGCTTTGCAGTTGATTTTTCCCCACATTTTTTGTTTGGCATCATTAAAAGCAACAGTTAACGGATTATGTAAAATAGTAGTTTACAGGATTTGCGCGTTGTCATAACATCCAGCAAACCACTCGGCGAACAGGAACGTTCGAGTATGTTGGAGGTAAATCGCGAGTGGGATTGCGAATAGCAATTGCAGCGACGCGTGCAATGAAAATTCGCATAAAACTCCATAATATTTGCACCGTCGCAATGGTTTATTTATACTCACCGCTGTCGAACATCGAGCAAGCGCCGGATGTGCGCGTGGCAAAATGCGAACGCAATTTATTATAGTCCGGTACATTTTATCAACTGTCTGAACGCTCACTACGCTGCCCGTCGACCGACTCAGCTGCAACATAATTGAAATCGAATCAGGAAATATTTCCATCTCCTGCCACCAGCAGGATGTACAGTAATTGCATTGTAGCGCGAAGGACGTAAAGGGCAGGAATCAGAGCAAACGTCGCGTCGCGAAAGTGGAACAACAAACAGTTTGCATAATTTATGCGATTGTTTATTTGTTTGTCTTTTGCGACGGAAGAAGTACGTAATTGTCATTTCGCTGTTTATGTTTTTACCCATTTTCGAATTGGAGTCGTGCCAGATGACAATGTAGACTGAACTTTTTGCCCCTTTTAAAAGCGGAGCCTGGGGTCGTTAACGCAATCAGCGCATCCATATCTAATCGCCATGAAAACCGTCCATCATTCAATACGGCCCGCCCGTTCGCCGAAACTAATAACTCGAGAGTGGAGTAAAAAATAATAATCGACAAAGTTTAACTATCGAGAGTATTATCAAATAATGGAGAAATGGAGACTGTCGCGGTGAAACGAGGTTATGTGGCAACTTGTTTATCGCTTGGCACCATTTTGCATTACGACCATATTGGCCTCCTGCAGAGATTTGATACACGGCAAGATTAGTATTTAATTACATTCGATTGTAAACAGTTTAAATCGAAGGGTTCTTAATGGGTAAATGGTACTGATGGATATGGGATGTATAGGACATCGTATTACATAATTGGAGTCACTTGATGTTAGAGTTAAATGTTTCAAGCAATTTACATGAAGTTCTATATTCTTAACTTATAAATAAGGCGAAAGGTAGCAAATATATCGATGTCTAGATCATTGCTTGGGAGACACTATATAATATCATTAGAACCTCTTTTGTCTCGAAAATATGTCATAAGCGCCAAAGTATGAAAACACGCATATTCGCATGTATAATATTCCTTCTTTGATAACCTTCTACTCTTATCCAGGATGAAGGACACCCTTGTGGTGAAAAATATTCTTAATTTCTATGCAGCAATGTTTATAGCTATATAAATATCTCATGCAAACTTGAGACGCATTGACTCTAGAGCAGAGGTTTCTAAACTACGATGCGCGCCTTCTAGGAAGGCCCATAGAGGTCTCACAGGAGGATCAGGAAATTGAAGGATAATACATGCTTCAGAAGAATAAGAATTACAAAAAATGCTCGGGGTGACGTATTTGAAATCTAAGACAGTGCCAAAAAATGTATTAAGAACTTTTTATAGAAACGCCCCCTTTCTATAAAAAGTTTGCAAACCTCTGCTTTAGAGACTTATGAAGAACAATCATTCTTTCATCACCTACAAATACTTTACTTTCAGAAGCGACTACAATTAAACTTATGGATAGAGGAACATAAAGACGTGCACTATATTTTAATTTTTCACTTAAATTATAGTCGCAGAAAATTGAAGGATGTAAAAAACTAAGTTGTCAAAATGAGGATAAATTGAGACAACGATGTTTGTTTCTGGAAAAGCAAATTTGCGTAACATGGTCAAAGTCAAACACACTCTGGAAGTTCCTTTAAACTGAAGAAAGTGTATTTAAGAGATGGAGTAAAAATCAATTGGTCAGTTTGACTGACTAAAAAATAACAAGAAGTTGTACACCTCATGTAGTCCTTTCACGGCCGCCAAAATATAGTATTTCCAATTAGGAAAATTCTCGCACAATATTTATTTAATATCCTATACTTATAATGATATTATTTGCATATTTCGCCAATGGCGTATAATCATTAGCCACGTTTGAAATAAATGCATTTGCCATTTGATGTTATTTATGAGCGCGCACATGTGCGACTGGTAGCATATCAAACCAACTGCATTATGTTAATAATTTAACCTCGCACATGTTCCACTCGAATATACCATGCCGAAAACTGGGTGCACATTCGACGACCGACCAACCGGGCAATTTGCACAGCCACTCGCTTTCGGCGATACTACACATATGTCTATAAGCCCCCTATAAACCATTTAGGTAGCACCACCGCTACACTTGCTAACGAATGTGTGCATTTACGTGGGTCCAAAGTGCATTGGTGCACATTGTGGCCCTTTCGGTCCGGGCTGATCCTCCTTCCACCAACGGATTGATGCAAAACGCCGATGTCCACTTCTCCGGCGGCCGCTGGGCACTTTCAATATTTAGTTTCAGACCCGTCGTGCAAACACGGCGCCCCGCTTCGCTGACTGCAACCAAACACGGAGAAACAGTCGTAGCGAAAAACGCAACACCCAACTCTGAACTGGTGGCAGTCGTTCGTTCGATATGTTTGATTTTCGGACGGCGGCTATCAATATTTGCACAGGATCCGAGCATCGCCGTCTCTTTACCGTCCGTTGGGCGAAATAAATCATATTTCGCTGACGGATAATTAATGATGTTAATTCGATTCGTGCGCGTTCGGTTGGCTGAAGAGACCAGCGCGTCGGGCGCAGCCAGTGTCAATGAGGGCCGCAGTGGTCAGCTTTAGCTTTATGTGGCCGGTGGCTGATGAGCGTGCAAATGATAATGGCCACTGTGGCTCGGTTTTGTTTCTCCGTATTCCCATTTCTGCCTGAATCATCTTTTGATAATGCAATTCAAATAGGCCACAAAGCTGAAATACTCTATGGCATTATTTATGTAATTCAATATACGATTTTAGTATGTCGCTAATTCGTTATTTCAAAATCACAATAATATTATATTAATGAAAAGAAACTGAAATATATCATTCTGTTTAGATCAGATAAAGGCACTGTTACTCAAACTAATTGCAAGGACAATATTTGTCTTTACCAACGTGTTCTTTTAGCCTAAAGAAGATTAGAAGGTCATAATAATTCGCAGCAACCAGGCCGGAACAGGCACATTCGTCTCTGGAACAACTAACCTGGACCATTGTAATTTTTAAATATCATTACTGACAATGAGCTATATGAAGACTGAATACTAAAAATTACATGTTTCCTAGGGACCACAATAAATTCCAGACTTATATGCCAGCACCTATGACACCTGGGTTATTAAGAGATATTTCATGACTTTGATTCTACCAGCTTCTCCCGTTAACTTGACTTTACATAAACTCCTATGAGATGTGGATTCAAAAGCCTATTTCTACACCTAGTGATTTAACTAGTAGTCCTTCGATTAAAGGACCGAAGTAGGAATGACCATCAGGCATTATCATACGGTTACCATTTTGTTTCTCACTGATTCCAGTCCGCTTAACGGTATTAACCAGTTAAACGAGTAAAGATTATGTGTGATCTTTGGGGGCTAACCAGAAATTACTTTTTTAATTGTTTTAATTGTTATTTGTAGGAATTTGCAGAATAAATCGGCTTGACCGGCAATTTGTAAACAGGTTTGCAATGAAACAAGTTCAACAACAAAAAATGTAGACCAGGATGTATCCATTTTAATGAGTAAATATTTCTTTCATCTTCCCTAATTACTGTATATCTCTCATTGAATCCTCTTAAGTTATAACATAAATGAACATTATTCATTAAAGTTACTCAGACAATTAGTGATCGTGTTTGCCTTAATAATTAACACACAAACCCTTTGAAAAATGATCACGGTGTTGATGGTGTAATAGGCCACCGGCGGATCAAGTTTCCAAAGCCCCTCGTGAGGTAGAGTTCACCCGCTATCCAAAAATCGTATATAATTAAACGATACTAGTCGCCCTTTGTATTTATTCCCTTGTACGAGCTAGTATGTACAGGACCCACGATTAATAATAATAAGCGGGAAGGCAAACAACCAACCTCAACGTGCGTCCTTTGCACCCAAACATTATCCGTTCTTCCCATCCTTATATGACATAGCTCACGTTTGATTTTCGGCTACCGGACAACATCCCATACCGCTCGCATTTTATATGTATTCGAGTCTTTCCCGACCACTCCGCTGAAAACACGTCTAACAAGGGTTTTCAGTAAAGCTCTAAATGGTTAACAAAGCTACAAAGTCTGTATACATTCATGCTCTAGCTTATAATGTGGTAGGTATTTACGTTATCCTCATGGTTTATTTTTAATGTATGTGTGAAGAGAAGACGGGCTTGTTAACAAATATGTTCCCGGTGTTCCATTATCTAAATAGCAACATTGTAAATATAGCATGTAAAAATACGTGTAGTTGATGTAAATTGGTATATAGTTGGCTTGAAAAGTTTTGAAATTAATATCTCATCTGCAGTCCTAATAAATGAAATCTGAAATATATCAAAATTTGAGAGAATATTGATTAGTATGATAGAGAAGTGTGTATTGTTCAAAATCCGATTATAGTGCAATGTGCATATTCGATTGCTTTCGTTTATCAAATAATCACAATGGTCTAATAATGAGGCCAATGGGTATCGATACAGATTTATTCCTCGAAACATCCTTATTTAATACCACTAATGCCTAAATTAAACAACATGGTGGCTACTAATCAATCTTTTCAGGCCACTCATGTCGAAAAGCTCTTCAAAGCTCTTCTAATCAGAACAATACAAAATGACAATTAGTAAAATATGCCCAGGACACTGATGAGGTGATGAGTCAAATCCCACAACTGTTTGAAGACGTCAAATTTGACTCGTTCCATATTATTATCAAGCAATCGTAGGTCAAATGCTTGTATGCTTGTATACTTGTATATCAAATACGCTCATAGACTAATTAAATTTTATAATTCTTCGAGATACTCGCATGGACTCTTTTAAGACCATGTCCTTGAAACATGTTTCTACATTGAATGTTTCTATTAAGGAAATAAATACAGAACGAAGACTTCCAATGATAGACAAACCTGGACAAACCTCATGAAACAACATCAACAGGCAAGGCAGGCATCTAATGAGTAATCATAGTCATTTCAGGAACAATTTCGAGTGTCATATAAACTTCTTGATAATTTCCCGATCCTTAAATACTCCCAGGGGATGATATTTACAGCATAATTTAAGATCAAGCCCATCAAACAATTGTATGTCTTCAAAACTCTCTTACAATTTGTTAATTCCTTGTTGTCACCTTGAAGAAACACGAACCTGCATATGGAAAGAGGAATAACTGTTACAACTAGTAACAAAGCATAATAGAATGGAAACCCAGAATATTTGATTAGATTATCTGAACAATATGATTATCGATGCATCCTAAAATTAGTTATCACTAACTTTTAGGATGCATCGATAATCATAGAAAAAGCTAGCCCACTATCCGGATCTATCACATTCACATCAATATGTCACAGAGCATATACGCCTATTTCTACACTTTGTCACCCCATGAAATCCGTCAAATTGCTGAAACGCATCAAGTGACTCGATGGGTTGAAGATTCTGAAGAACAGGATACACCAGTTGAAATAACGCCTGAATTATTGGAAAAACTTAAACCCCCACCATTCAAATTGAGAGATAATGTGCCCATATTTGGAAAAGATCGCCAGGAACAACAACATACAGTAATACTTAGCAGAAGACAAAAGAAGAATAGACGGAAGATGCAACGGAAATTGAAAGAATTAATGGCAAAGAGTTATAAGAACTAATAATTCTGTCATACTTATATTTTCTAAAACAATTTGTATAAATATTGTTTTAACAACAAGAAAGTGTAAAATATATCTGATTTTCTATATTTATCAAAATCGCTGTGACACTATTAAGGGAACAATAAAATAGTAATCAATATATTGTTTGTTAATCTATATATTTAGATAAGTGTATTTGTATAAAATCTTATCAAAATCATTTAAAAAATGGAGGGAATCACATATGTTTTAAGAGTATATTGAATAAATAGACACGGGCTAATGTTGGAAAGGAAATTAACTTTCCTTGGTCAGGGAAAGTTAAGTTCTGCAATTAATTTCCCTTTAAAACCATGGATTAAATTTCATTGAGTACTATGTGATTACAAGTTCAGTGGCTCCCACTTAAAACTAATTGTCCAACTTAACTGCCCTACAATTATAGCCCTTAATAATAACGATAACGTAGTCCAAGTCTGTGCAAACGGTTGATCTAGTTAGTGGATGTGAACTTTCGCCTCTCTATTTTTTTATAGATTGTTTACGCATAACTATTGTTTTTTTTGTTTGTTCAATTTTCCTAGGCCCTCTGTCATCATATTTTCCAATAGTTGTTTTCATTTTTGTCCGGTATATAATTTTCCCAGGTTTATAATGTTATTAGAAAAACCAGCACGTAACAATTGGAATCTCCTAGAAATTCCATATTGCAGTCATATTATACTTACCATCACCGGAATATAATACTATGTTTATAGAATAGAACATGTCGATAACGTCCTTGATAAACAACTTCGAGTTTCTGCAACCTCTACAGCACGTTTCTGTGATTCACTTGTTTCGTCGCCGGTCAATTGTGATATCATCAGGTTATGTGTATATCGCCGATTGTGATATAAACCAAGTGCGTACGTGCGAATTTGGCATTCAATTGCGTTCTAAGTGGTTGTGAGCAGCATGTCAGCGAATGTGTACAATTTATTCAACTCATTGTCAGCAAATGAATTACGGGATGTCTGTCGGACACATGGAGTTAATTCGTGGATGGACGACTTGAATTTCAGCAATCAGAAGCCTGAGGATGACTATGAGTGGTTGGAGAAACTCAAGCCGCCACCAATCAAGTTCTGTCAAACTGTGATTCCCCAGCTATCTCAGAATGATCAAGAATCCACAGACCAATCTGATCGTATGTTACAAGAAAGTCTAAAAGATGATTTCCGACCACCAATCAAAAGTTATCGGGATGTTGTTGTCGGAAAGACTGAACGGAAGGAAGAGTTATCAAAACGATCACCAAAGGTAATCCGTCATCACAGATCACCAAACCACGCGGTAATTCCTACTGTAACACTTACACCTTCTATGGCAACGACAACAAAGGAAGAGGACAAGAAATGGGAAACTGTGAAACCTCAAAAGAAATCTTCCGCATCTTTTCTGAATAATCCGAACGTTACTATTAATGTAACTAAATCTAATTTTACCAATAAAAAGAAAGCATTTCGTCACTATTCTCGTTTGTCTAATTCAATGGCAAAACCAAAGAAAGTTAAAGTTGTTAAAAATGTTAGTCGGACCAAAAAATGTGATTTACAACAATTTTTGAAACAAAATAGAACAAAAAAAATTCCACCCAAGAAGAAACGGAATAAAGTCTTGCATAAGTCCAAAATGTGTGTTTATAACGAGTTTATAAGCAAATTATTTTATTTCATGTATGTCAACGTTGTAATTTTTGCAAATTTTCGGAAAGTTGTACTATATTTCAAGGTGATTCAAGAACAAATTGATCTGAAGTTCCTTTTTATGTGCATAGGCGGTTTTTGTATACTTTATTATTTGGACCTATTTGGATTTGCTATATGGTGTTCCTGTATGTATCATTTAATGCTCATATACGATATATTTCCGAAGGATATTAAACCAAACAAGAGATCTCTATTTAAGTATATAAAAAAGCGAGAACTGAATAAACGGTGCTAAATTATTTCAACCTTTCAAGGAACTTTAAAATGTTAACATAGTTACTAAATTTCACTTAATGTTTTATGCTATTTTATCAAAAGAAAACTTGTTAGAAATAAATAATAAAGCGATTGTTGCCACTAGGCTATATTTTTGAAGTTTCTGCATCTGCTTGTCAGCTCTATTATTTTATATTATTATTAACAAATTCTTGAAAATATTGAAATTAACGTTCCTCTTTTTTGTCTAACTTTTGGTTATCAACTAAAAAACAACATCGTTTTATTATTATATATCCTTTATATTTTATGTGGTTCCTTGATGACCTTTTGTCCCACGGAATCACTATTGTCTTTGCGCAAGCGTGAGTTCAAACTCACGCATGCACAAAAATAGTTGACCAATGGGACTAAATGATGTGTAGCCGCTGGTTGTAATGAATTGATTCTTTCCCAATGAATTTGTTTAATCTAAATAGCAATTCCCTCTAAGAGAGCGTACAATGTAGATGTTTTGATCTAAAAGTTTTAATTGAGGTTTACAACTTGGAAAAAGAATAAAAAATACTCGAAAAAATATCAGAAAGTTCTTCCAGATATGTTAAATTCTATGATTGCCATTTTTTCGCTCATAACAAATCAAAAATGCAAGTATAGCTAAATTGTATACTTTTATTCCTCTCATGAAGAAAACTTTGGCTGCATAAGTTCCAAATTTCAGTTTATGGAAGGTCAAGAAAATAAAAACTTATTTTGTACTTTCAAGGCAACTTTTAATAATAAAAAAGCTATAAAATATATAAATATTTTAAGATAATGAAGTTAAAGGTGGGAAAGGAATCTGTTTACTAACAACCACTTTTCGATGCTGATGTGAAATATACCCCTTAATCTTCCCCTCGTATATCAAATTAGCCACAATACACTGAGTCTCGTCAAGATTCACATCATCCTGCCCAAGGAACACCAACGCAGTTTGCAAAGACTCGACGGGAATCTGATGCGTTCCTAAAATGAGGTAAACCTTTCGGAACAAGTTCCTGTACGCAATAATCTTCAATTTATCAACGATTAGATAAATCCCACACTTGATAAAGAACTCTTCATGTTCGATCATCAACTCGTCGAACAGTCGCAGGTTGCCTTGGACGACAGCTTGCACCAGATCCCAGAATTGAATAACGTCGTATTTCTCAAGGACATGCCTGCTTGGTATATATCCCAGTAACATCTTCACCGGCACAAGATAAATGAGAATGAGTCGTTTATTGCGTCGATTCGCACGATGGCAATTCTCAAACGCATACGTTAGATACTTATCTGCCAGTTTGTAATCACTGTCGAACATTGCTTTCCTTCCAACGAAATAACGGTAAGTTATTTGCTGGCTCAGGGAGAAATTGTCTTTAAAAGGCAGGGCGTCAATGGCACGAATAAGCGGTTTGCACAGGTGTAGCTTATTGATGCGAAAGTAAACTTTAAACAACTGATTGACGAGGTTGAGCATTCCGATACGTTTTGTATCCTCTTCTGAGGAACGATTATCCGCTGCACATACTCGAAAACAGCCCATAAGGCACTCTGCTGCTTTTTCGAGGATTTCTCCTGGTTTCTCCGTAATGCTGACTCGATCCTTTTCAGCGCGTTGTGCGAGTAATCGAAGATCCAAACATGCGATGTACATCAACGGCAAGAACCAATTTTCTTCCTTTCTTGCCTGCATTATCTTGGTCAGCGCCTGTGTAAGTTGACTTTGCTGCTGATAAGCGTCCAGGAAACGATTCTGCGAGGTGTAAAACAAACACTTGAGATGGCAGCTGGCGATTTCATCAACCGGCATCTTCACCATCTTTGCAACGAGTGCATCGGGATACTCGTTTTGTGTCAAGTTTGCTGCTTGATTATACCGGATTGATATAAGGTTAGCAACCTTGCAGCCATCCTGCATATCCCAATGCTTGTCGATGTACTGTAAGTACGTCGCGAGGGACATTAGCGTCATCCTAAAACATTGAAAATTAGTTTTTCAATATAAACTACGGTGAGAATGGGATAATTTTGAGGTTATATATCGAAAAAATAAATGAATTAGAGGGAAACTCAGGGAAGTTTGTGCAAAAATTGTCGTACCTGTAATTATACTCTTCGAAGGTCTTCGTTCAACCACTTTTAGTTAAATTTATTGTTTAATGAGTGTTTTTATTAAGAAAAACACATTTGTTATGTCCAGTGACGCCGACCTGTTATTGATTTGTTTAGAGTGTAAACTTGCTGTTAACACCGTTGGTAGCGCTGTAGTCGGTGTATATTTGGTTGCCTTACTTAAAACTTTATATTTTATATTTGTATTATTATAGTAAAACCTTGTTAATCCGAAAAGTAACATTTCCAATTTTCTTATTGTACTTTATACACAAGAAAATCTAAAAACTAAACTAAACTCGAGGATCTCGAGGAATTTGAATATTGAAACATAGCTGGCGCTGCTGAATATTAACCGCGAAATTTGAATTATTTACATTTAATAGAAATAATTTATGGCATTATGTAGAATTGTAAGTATGTACTTCATGTATATTTCTTCTTCATTACTAATCAGAATTATGATTAATCCGATCTGATTTCATCAATTGTGTGACGAATTTAATCAGATTGAACAGAGCTTTTCAGTTCTCTTTAATTAATCAGATTAGAAACGTTATCGCGTTTAATTAGGAAAGGCTTATTTTGAAACCTTGCCAATCTACCCAAACTAATTCGGATAAACGGGGTTTTACTATTCGAATTTTTAGTTACGTCAAATATTTGGAATTAAATGATTGTAAATTAAATCTGTACCTTTTTGATGGACATACTGATGCCGTTTAATGGAATTTGAAGTCCAATAAACTCACCTGAAACATGAAAAGGTTTAAATTCATTGAAATATGTACGCATTAAAGCTTATATTAATCATTTCGCATACTGATTCCAATAATTTGCAACTGATCGTCAATTTAATTGATCGCAACTCTTTGCCTGGAATTACAACGCTTTACTAATTGAAATGAAATTATGATTGGAATTTATTAAACTGTCTATCAAAATTACCAATCATTCTGCAAAGTACGTGCAATCTGTTATCTGTCCCATTACTTGATAACATGATCAAATGATCAATTTATTTCATGCGACCATTTCCATGTCATCCAGTAATTTTGGCGATTTTAATTTCTAAAACTGGTTTATCGTCACTTTCACACGTTACGAAAATGATGCTTTCGCATAATAAGCCAACTCGTTGTTTTGTATACTCGTAAACAATTTATAATATGTGCACTATTTTATGTAATAAAATGTTGACATTTTTTAAGAGATTAACAAACTGTTGAGCGATTAGGTAAAGAAACCCAGAAACAAGACATAGGAGTAAAAAATGTTTATTGTTAGTCGTTTGTAAAGTAGCAAGGAGCGTAATGACTGCTTAAGACGACGTTTATTTCTTCTCTGGCGAAGCAAATTACGCATCGATTTTGTGTTACTGCGACTGCATCAGATAACCAGTGGGAAATTGTTCAACTGGATTTCAGAAAGGCATGGAAACAAAAGAAGCGATTATCTTTAAGTGTAATGCGCACGTGTGCGGAGAGCAAAATCGTAATTGTGTCGGCCTCCGACCTCGTCGCTTTATCTACTCAAGAATGATTTGCCATGGTGACAAAATGCTTCCTATTCGTGACGAGCGCGGTTAAAATATGCAATTTTGGCAAATGCGTGAGCGGAGGCCCGTGTTTGATCTATTTTGGAGAACAGGTGAAAACTCATTTAAATATAAAAGAAACCGGATTAGATATTCTGCAATTTTGGCAGTGACAAAACTTAAAGAATGCAAGATTAGTGTATACAACAACACAGTATGCTATTAAGATGTTGATAAAATGAAGTCTTTCATTTGATTGTAAAACAAGACCAGTTGAGAGAAAGTTTACCACAATATATTCAAATATCTTAAATTATATTGACATTGCTAGATGAATATGGATGAATAAAACAATGAAAACGTATTTAAATCGGCTTAGTTTAATTCATTGATTGAAGATTTGATATTATATAGAAAGTTGTAAAAATGTTGAAAATGTTGTTGGTTGAAAATTCGTCAGGTGTGCTTGCTTTCGCAAAGAGGTTCATAGGAATCCGATTATAATAAAGTGCATTAATAACAATTTATCATCGAAAGAATGTTCTGGTTCTGCGATGACGGAATGCAGTGCTGCGATGAGGAACCGGACGCTGAAAGATCGACCGCCGAAGAGAAATCCGCGTATAAAGACCACCTAATTAATTTTCGGCGATTCGGCGTGGAAGGTTTGTGCGTAGTCATGGGTGAACACATGCTCAAACCGCAGCATCAAAAATCGAAAGAAGCGAGAACGAAAGTGATGCATATTATCGCCATGCGTAAGGTGCGGAAGGCGCGGTCAGCGTATAAAAAGTAAAACGAGAGCAAGTGTTGTCACATTTGATTTTTGACCAACGCTGAGTGTGGTGTGAGGATGCGATTGCTGGTGTGTGGCTTCCTATTTCCTTAAAACTTAAAATAATACTTAAACAGCTAGAGTTACAGTTAAAGTAAAAGCTTTAGTTAAAATTTGAAGCTTAAACTTTAAACATTAAATAAATTGTGTGCATTTAAGTAGAAATAATAGTTGATTGTTTTCCCAGATTTTGGTAGCCAGTCTAGCGTACGCTAGTGGAGTGCTTCATGGCGATATAACGGAAGATTTAAAGCCACCCCCACCTATTGCTGCCGCCCAGCAGCAACAGCAGCCGGAGATATCCGGATATGCAACCACCGTCGGATTGGGGGCATCGGCAAGTGATGCACTGTCGATTGCACCCGAAATAGCCTCGGCTAGTAGTGCTGTGGATAGTGCACCAAGTGGCGTCGGTTGGATCGGCGTAGCCGACCAGCAACAACAACAACAATCATTGCAAACACTTGAAAATTATCGCCAGGAGGATCAGGGTTTGCTGGCGAGTTATCAGCCATCCGTTCAGCAGGTGGCCAACATCCCACAGTCTCCACAGCCCCTACCGCATCCGCAGATTCCACAAATAGCACAAGTGCCAATTTATAAAAATTCTATCTTAGGAACTTCCGAAGTTCAGCATCAGGTTCAACCTCTACCGGAACCGGCAAGTCTAACATCAATTCCTAATTATCAACAAACTGCAGCTGCCGCTTCCCAAGGAAGTGGAACTTCCAATTTGTCCGGACATAAATATACAACGGTTACTTTTGGGAACGGCTTGGTTGGACTTGGTCATTCCGTTGATTATTCCTCTATCAAACAAAGTCAGGACCAAGGCGTACAACCACAAGTACAACCCCAACCTCAACCAGAACCTCAACCTCAAGTTCAAATTTCTGAACAGAACAACTACATTCCTGAATATTCGGGTTCTACAGGAGTATCTCAATCTACAAGTGGATATGATACAATTTCTTACTCTCAGGAAACACCGACAATTCCTATTCAAGTATCTCAATCTTATGGAGTACCAAACAAACCGTCTGCAGATGTTTCCCAATCTTATAGGGTACCAAGTAATCTGGGGTCAATTTCATCTATTCCTTTTGACAAACCTTTAGAAGTTTCACACTCATATACAGTACCGCAGAAACCATTGTCTGTGGAGCTTTCCCAATCTTATGGGGTACCAAATAACTTGGGGTCAGTTCCAGCTATTTCTTTTGATAAACCTTTAGAAGTTTCACATTCCTATGGAGTACCAAAGAAACCGTTGCCTGTAGAAATTTCCCAATCTTATGGGGTACCAAGTAATCTGGGGTCAATTCCATCAATTCCCTTTGAGAAACATTTAGAAGTTTCACACTCCTATCGAGTACCCAACAACCCGGTGTCTATCCCATTTTCCGTTGAGAAGCCAATAGAAGTTTCCCAGTCATATGGAGTACCTCACAAACCAGTATCAATTCCAACAATTTCTAGAGATAAACCTATTCATGTTTCTCAATCATACGGAGTACCAGGTACTCCTGTATCCATTCCATCAATTTCGTTCGAGAAACATATTTCTCAATCTTATGGCATACCTCAAAAAACACTCCCTCTTCCCACAATCCCTACTCTTAATAAGCACCGCCCATTCTCAGTGGAAGGACCAGTTTCCCTACCTGAGATACCATCGTACCCTACCACAATCGAACATTCTGTCTCCGTGCCACAATCGACATACGAGTATGTGAAAGTTGAGAAACCCACATCGGTGAAAGTACCAGTAACCGACTATCAACATCATACCAGTCATCTCCATCTTAACACTCATCAACTTAACAGTCAGCCTCATCACAATTTGCATAACTTGCCCAGTTTCAACATCTATAACTATCATTCCCAACTACCTTTGACGACATCATCATTCCACGAGACTAGCTTCCACAAAGAGCACTATAAGCCATTCACGACGTACCAACCACATCAGCACTATCACCAGAAGGACCACTTCCATCACTATCACAATGACTACCATGACGCTACCCATCATCACGGATCTAATCATCATAGCTCTTCGATTCTGGCTGGGCTCTCAGGTGGCTTATCCGCTAAGCTGCGCGGTGGTCACGGCGGTGGTGTTTCTCACCATCATGGAGACGGCCACGGAGTCGCAGGAAACTTTGGCGGCGATTTTAAGTTTGCAAATGGACTAGATGCGCATCTTGGTCACACTTATCACAAGTTCGGACACGGATTTGCCGGCTCACTGGGCGCTCATCATGGCCATGGCTATGCGAGCGGTTACGCCGGCAAGTACCTCAGCAGTGACGATTACGCCAAGTACACTCTTCCGACTCCTTCGTCGTCCTACGATTCTTTCGGCAAGGAAAAATTCCCAGTCAAGTATTCCAGCGGCAGCTTTCCGGGTTATCACGGCACGATTCATGCGAGTGCCACGATTGGTTCTAGCTCGTTCGGTAGCAGCTCCAAAATTCCCGAAACCATAAATCAGCAGTACGATTCGAATGGCGGTTATAAATACTGACCAATTCTAAATTGCTAAATTTTCTATGTATAGGTATATCTAGTCTAATTATAAATTTTATAAATTGTTAATTGTTATTTAATAAAATATTTAGCTTTGTAAATTTGATTTGTAAGAAAATAATCGGCCAAAAATTAAAATCGTACTTGTTTAATTCTAATAAAAGAAAATTTTTGAACAATTTACAATAATTATCTCGTTTTCTTTTTAATAGTGTCATCATCATTCATTAATAATTAATTGTGTTCATTCCATGAAGTGTTTAATTTTAATGAATAATTTAATATTTCTGAAAAAATAATTAAATTGTTATTAACTATCTTTATGACCATTGTATTGACATACAAACAATTTATGATGAATTTATGATGCTTAAATCTTCAGAAATGGATGTAAAATTAAAAACACATTTGTCTAATTGTAATACTCATTTTATATTGAGCATAAATACATATTATTATAATAATTATGTAGTTTTCTCTTTAATCTTGATCTGTTTATTCTATAGAAATAAATACATTTATTCAAGAGTAATTTAGAGTCTCTAAAAGAGTAAAAGAAAGTTTTGACCAAAATTGAAGGTGAAAGACCGACATAAACTATCATAAATACAAGACTAACACAATACTTTACATTTTAAACCATTCTATTAACATAAATGTATGAGATGACTGTGATGGGTTTGTTTAAAGTCAAAGTTTTACTTTCTACCAATGCTGGTAACGTTGCCAACTGATTCACACTTAATTCGCAGACATAGATTTATTTTTGAAAGGATTTCAACAAATTAACACCATTCACCAATGTATTATTATTATTGGAAGTAACTTCCGTAGTAAATATATTTTATACATGACTAAATCTGGCTTAATTGAGTAATAATTTATTTGGTAATAGTTATTACCAACAAATTTGTAAGAATAGGAAATATTAGTATTTCCTTGTTTGAAAGCTTTCTATTTCCCTTTATTTTTTTCATAATTTAACATTAAGATTTATGCTCATAAGAAGAATGCTCATAAGAATATTTCCAGGAGAGATTAATGTAGTTTTTATGACAACGATTAGAGTGGTTTACCACAATGGATTTAAATACTTTTACCCCATTTAACTATTACGTATAGAAACTTTAATATAGATTCCCATCACACCATAGACTTGGCATAACGTTTCATATACTTCTGATAGTCTCGTTAAATTTTACTTCTTATTTACGAGGTAATATATTGGCACAAAACTTCTTGGGCAAATTACCAATCTTCACGTAAACGATGGATATGTCCATAATATTTTCCCCATTGTGAAAAATAAGGTGGAGATAACATTGGAAACTTTCTCGTGCCGCAGGGTTCCAATCATTTTCAGTAAAATCTTATCAGAAGACAATCTCTGATAGAAATTGAGGACTAAAAACGAAGTAAGGATGAAGTTTCTTCTTAGATGTACGTATACTTTTCACTTTTATTGTAAATGTTTTAAATGTCAAATTTCTACGCTAATAAAGTTTAGAAAAATATTCAAGGGAAACTTTTAAAGTTTGTTATAAATTTGAAATTGAAATTTGTTTAATTGTGTCTAGTTTTTTTTCTAGTTAAGAAGGCTATTTAACGCTCTTCAACTTTCAGTCGACTCGGCCCTTTTTATGTTCCATGCACGTGATGTTTGCTTGCAATTTATTCCCGTCATGAATACGCCCACTTGAAATATAGAGCTGCAGTGGTAATTAATAAAGCATCAAGTACAAACAACGTCTAATTACCTGTAATTATGATGACTCAGAATTGGTTGAATGAGTTTCAGTGAATAAATACGAGTATTAACACTTCAGGAATTATTTATTCCCTATGTTATTTATAGTAGTTTACTGAGGGAGTTTCAACATTCAAAATCGTTATAATTTGATATCTCATTATTTAGTATTAAATAATTATGTTGAATATTTAATTATAGTATCCAACATAAACTTTTCAATGTCCTTGGAACCTACATCAACTTGGGATATGGGCACCCCTTTTGCATAGAGGCGATGATGAATGGCTGTTATATACACGGCGCACTTCCGGATAGGTCATGAACCTGCCAACTGGGTTTTGTCTACTAGGTTATCGCAGAGTGGATGAATGCATGCCCCAATCTTTGTATGGACATTTGCGTCACGGCATTCATGATTCCCTCCAGCGGGACGTGTTGGACTTGCTTAATAACATCCCCAGCAGCTTGACTTAGTTTACACTCGGTTGGATTATGCTGCATACTGAAGGCATAATGATTATGCCTTCAGTTAACCTCAAGTTGGATTATGCCATAATCCAACTTGAGGATAACTCAAACTAGTCTAATTATGAACTCCTATTCCACATGATTCACATCAAATGAATTGCAAAAAACAGGATTTGGTTAAATATGTTTGTTCATTTTTGCTTGCAATCAGTAAAGTTTCAACCTCTAGGGAAATTGATTTGAAACGGTTTAAAAAGAAAAGCAAAAGTGATTAGCAGATAATTTCCCTATGGAAAACAATCAGAGAATTTAAACAGATTTGCATTTTAAAGCTTGTGGCTTCAGCGGCCCAACCGGACCGAACTTTTCTTTCCGTCTAAATCAATAGTCAGTCAACATTTCCTATTACTTTCGACCGGAAGTTGGCCCGTTAACAAAAAAGGACACGGTTTGCAAAAATACGAAACGTATTTTCCTAGTAACGCATTTTTAGACAGGATCGAAATTTACGAGATGCGAACCGACGGTATCTGCTCTTGTTCGCCCTCCGAATTCATTACAGTGACTCATGCTTAATTAAATTTTCAGGTCGTGCAATTCAGCGCTGCAGTTTTTCTCGTGCGTCTCTAGGAAAAGTTGAGCGTGAGCTCAAAATTCAAGTTGTATTGTTGATTCGAAAATGAAATTATTTAAACATACTTCCTTGTCGCAATAACACTTAATGGCGCTTAGATTTTCCATTTACTAAATTTAAAATTGCATGTGTTTCCATTTCCAATTTTGTCGACGCCGACGCGGCGTTTTTGTCAGCATGCGTATGTTTTAATTAAACTTGCAAATATTGCTACCCACCATTAAAGTGCAAAACTTCAGCATGTCAATTGCGCGCTCGGATCGGGGATTGTCCGCATGTTTACATCCACCGGCATCAGCGTGTTTTGTTCGATAGACATTGACGGAACGTAACCCCATCGACAGGCAAAGTTTAAAATACATTTGTTTGTCCCGTACTGGCAGCTGTTTGCAATTCTCTTCAGGGTTAAACAATAGCATACTGGCTGGGAACCCAACAGGAAACGATATACATATAAGCAACAGGCCACTATTTCGTATATCGTTGCTGAAATTCTGGTATTCTAGAGTGGATTGGCGATGTTATGATATATCCCGATATACGGAGTTTGAAACTATTGATCAAAATCACCAGACATTCAAGTGACCTTTGGGAATTTCATCTGAAAATTTCTTAATGCTGAGTGGTAGCAATGTTTTTGCGGGATAGTAGAATGTTTCCTGTAAAATATTGCTCAGAACGTTGAATTGACACATTTCTACTGTACGGTACGAAAACCATTCGCAATAAATACACATGTTGATGAATAATAATCGATTTACAGAAAGGTGAATCTTCATATTTGGGAGTCTCATAAATATTTTCATTTTCGAACTGTTTTGTTAATCCTGCCATAAATTCTATGGATGCTTTTAAAGTATTTTATTAGGACAAGTTTTCTTTTGACATGTGTATAAAACATTGACCTGTAAGTTTATAGAAAGTAGTACCTACTTCTAAGTACAGGCAACAAAACAACATTTTTATATCTCATAATTTGTCCGGAATATCCACACAATTCATAGCTCAGGCAATCCAAAATATACCAGTATTTAACTAATTATCACCTTTAGCCTAGGACTAAATTGTAGCTGGTATAGAAACCGGTAGGCAACTATTGCTAGAGAAACTGAGTAAGGTACAATCTGCGTGTTTTTGTTTCCTTCAAACTTTCAGGTTTTTCTTGGTTTCTAAGTTATTAATAATTAACTAACAATAAGAAAATAGAAAATAATAAAGAAGCAAGATAATATTTATTTATCCGTTATATCTATCAGCGCACTATTTTTACGAAATGCAAATTACCTTATTTTACAAAACTGAGATGCCGTTGCTTTAAAGGCAACTTTAAATTACATGTAAATCGCCTCATTGTTTGCATACCAGGTGACGAAAAGGACGGATCAAACTTCAACCGTCGCATAAAGTAAAGTTGCATAATTTTACCCCAACTTTTACTTTAATACATTGCAAGTTCCTATAAGTAATTTTATATATGACACATAAAAAGTCATTATAAATAAAAAGTCGAAAAGTCACAAATTAGCAAAATTATAGTCATAATTTCAGAAATTTAGTTATTCCAATTGAATAATGACCAATCAATAATTCAGGTAACATAAAAGGGTCGTATTTTTTAATCATGAAACATTACATCTCTACGAATATTAATGTAAATAACATAAATATGAAACTAATTAATTTGCATTACACATATACATTCAATAAACATTGATATCGTTAAATATAATTTGTGCTATATATCTGCATAACTACATTTTCAGTGCATTTTTATTGTACGTTGTTCCAAGTGACTTATATCAACATCCAAATATTCAATATGCATGAATTCAAATTACGGACAGCAAATGTAAATATTTTCACTGAAAAATGTTGGTTTTATCAATATTGCGTTGAATTTTAGGTCTACATTTCTATTATTTGAATTATCGATCAGTTGTAAACTTTTAGATTATTTAAACTTAGATAGTATAATTTAAAAAATGAAAGATTACACTTTGTTGTTTGCAAAACAATAAATTGTTTATTATAAAAATCTGGAGATGATTTGAAGTTATATCGGCTAAAATGGCCAAAATAACGTTTCATGTGTATCTTCCTTGCAATAAAAATATGAATAAAATTGAAACATTTAACATCCTATCTAAAAACAATGAATAAATAAAAGATGCATACCTAGAAGGGCCTGGAAGAGACGCGACTTGAAGATCCGTATGACTCGTTCGATAGCAAGACGCAGTTGTTTGTCCTGCGGCTTGATCAATTTCGAATGGTAGTCTTCCAGCAGCTCCAAAGCCCGATGGGCCTCTGTAAAGAATGAAAGGTTGCAATATAAATTATAATATATGCGCTGCTTGTGGATTTGCCAGGGATCCAAGAATGCAATGGCAAAGATGGAAAATGGAAATTTAAATCAGCAGTCAAGTACCAACCGAGCGTCTAGACGAAAGAAAAGGAAAAGAGAATGATGAAACGCAGTGAAATCGTCAAGGGAGCTGCGATTGACATAGAGGAATGTATAGTAAAGAATACTGGGGGAGCCTCAAGGGAAGGAAAAATGTAAATTGTGATATTAACATATAATTTGATAATGCCATTTGTCTCTGCAATCACAATGATTACGAATCATAAATATTTGACTCGAACAGTCAAGAGTGATTAAGATCATCAACCTTCTTTTGGAACATGTTTAATTTCGTTAGAAATGGTTTAAGAATAGATAAATGCAAAAGTGTCGCTAGAAAGACGTGATTCTTTCTTCGAACAAAGACGTGAATAAAGACTTAAGTGTTATTCATTGTGAGTATGCGATAATGTGAAACTTCCGGAGCAATTCGCTATCATTTATCTACGACAGCGCTAAGTCCAGGACGGAACACGTAGATAAACTATTTCTACTTCGTTTGTCTTCTTTTCCAAATCTTTGCAAAGTGCTGGCGTTTGAGTAATGGTTAAAATCCGAAATTACATATTATCAAATCTCAACATCTCGTTTATCATCTGACATGAATTTTAACCCAATTTATATTCCTATATTTCCTGTTTCTGTATCGAATAATATTGATGTAACCGAAAATATCGTTATACTGATAAATCATTCTTTTTAATTACAGTATTGCATCGTGTTTCGTTTGTAACCTAAAATAGACCTGATTACTTTAACCTTTTTTTTCAAGACTGCAGATGAGAAATCAATTCTTGTTGTGCTAATTCGATCTTTCAAATTAGCACATCCACGCCCTAGAGCTCGTAGTTGCTTCCCTTTCCCGGTTTTCCGCTTTGATTCCCGCGGGTGATCGCAAGGCTTTGGGAAGAGTATTCAATTTCCACCATTAGCGCTTCAGCCTTCTATCCCTTTGCGCACCAGTTAATTTTTTTTCTCTCGCCAGCGTATTTTGTTTGACGTTACCTTTGCTGGAAGCACGGAAGCCCATCAACATGCCACTTGCCATCCGAAGGCATGTTATACAATCGAGAGTTAAAAATCTAATTATCTCCTTCACTTCGCCTTCATTTGAGTTTCTTGCCAGCTGGTGCTCATCTCCAGGCGACGTCTTTAGACATTGTTATTAAAGGCGAGATACATGAGCACGTTTGAGAGATTCATAAATACATTAAATCGTAATTGCAGGGTGTTATAGCCTTATTTTGGCGGTTTTTTTTTCATAAAGCACAAAATTATAATTAAACTTGGAAGGTACATTTTCAAGCGATGTTCTATGAGGAAATAATTAAATTTATGCAAAATAGATTTATTATATTTTCATGGACCATTTTTGCTTATTTGGTTATTTC
>WSZQ02027739.1:0-87545 GCA_019419845.2 Weissflogia rhopalogaster | reverse complement strand
CAGCAGCGACATCTTTTGTTCAGTTTCTAAACTGTAAAGCTCCATCAAAAAGCTTTTGCAGCTACCTATTTTACCGATTACTATACAGCCCAGAGATGGAGCCACGAGTATCAACAATTATTAAATTTTTAAATCAAATTAAAAAAAAATTAAAGGTAATTGAATGAATAGTCAATAAAATTAATTCACTCAACATAATCAGACAAATTAAATAAATAGCTTTAAAACGGAAATTATAAAATCTTCGAAAGGTTTCTCAATTTCCCGACCGCCTTCGAACATTTCATTTCATATCCATGCTTTGATTAGGTTATGTTTAGTGTACTCCTCGAGAGCAAGTGTTGTGAATTGTGTTAGACAATTTGGATGAAAATGCCCACATTCTCAATAGAGTTAATAAAAACCGATGTAACAGCATTAGCCGTATACGACGATTGGTTATTAGCTGGTACTCTAAAACATCTTTAAATATTTTATTAATTTATAACCGTTTTTATATGGTTATGTTTTTTATGTGTACTGTTTTCTTGTAGGTATTGGTTCGCAGCTACACAAATATCAACTGAGCACATCCCAACTACTTAGTAAAGCTACCCTTTTTGATGGTTTGAGAATACATAATATTGAAATAAATCCCTCTGGCACACACTGTTTGTTCACGGCTGAAAATGAGCTTTTACTGACAAAAATAAACGTCCAAGCCGCAGATTTCATCGTAATCGAAGTGAGAATACCAACGAATGATTGGATATTAACGACAAAATGGCTGCAATTCAACAATTTTGTTACCGTATCGATGCATAATCATGTAGAGTTTTACAATAACGAAACTTTAATGATTGCACAACAGAGTTGTGCAGTCAAATGCATTTTATACTCCGCACATATTTGTTTCGATACCACCAAGGTTTGTGTCGTCCTGAGTGGCACTGTTTTCTCCGAAATTTTAGTTTGGAGGCCTTATTTTAGTGATTGTGTTTATCATCGTCTCAAAGGACATAAAGTAAGTTCGTCCTTTTTGCTTTTTTGTTCTCGGAAATCTCTTTTTTCTCTTTCGAACTTTTTTTTATTTCGCAGGGAGTAATATTTTGTATATATTTCCAAAATAACTACATTTTGAGTAGCTCTGATGATAGATCAATCACGTTATGGGAAGTTGAAGGAAAATTAGAAGAGAAACAGAGCAAAATCAGTTTAAAACATCGACTTCATGGACATACAGCACGAGTTTTTTGCTGCCAAATAACGACAAATAATGACTTTCTACTTTCTGCTGGAGAGGATGGCAAAGTAAATGTATGGGATTTCGATGGAAATCTGAAGAAATCTTTTAATGTCCACCATGGGGGTTGTATATGGTCGTTAGTATACTATCAGAAAGGGAATAAAATCATCACTGGAGGATCAGACTCAAGTATAGCCATTCTACCACTGCCAAACAGTGAGCGAAAAACAACGGACCATTTTAAAACGGCTACATCCTGGGAAAGAACATTATCATGCGGCACTGAAACACCAAAGAAGTTATGCCTCCTCTCCAATGGTGATGTTGTAATAATTACTGAAAGTGGTTTATTGATGCATTCCAACCAATTGACTGGTATCGTAAGTTTGTTTGCTGGTTTCCCTAGCTATTGTTTATTGGAAGTTTCACCTTGCCGAAGAAAATTTGCTATAGCAGGTAAATTTATCAGTTGGCGCGTAAATTTATCAATAAATGCGTAAATTTATCAATAGATGCGAAAATGTATCAATAAATGCGTACATTTATCAATAGTTACGCAAATTTATCAATAGATACATAAATTTGTCAATAAATGCCTAAATTTTGTAGTAAAATGTTGTTTCAGGCATCCATGGTGAGATGAAAGTGTTTTGTATGACTTCACCATTAAAACACGACATCGTCGAGGCATTTACACATTGCATACCTGGAAAAAGGAGGATTTTTGCAATTCACTGGCTTGGTTGTCACCATTTATTGTCTTGTGGCCCTGATGGTGTTTTATATTTGTGGAATCTTTTTGAGCCCAGTTTGGAGCTGACAAGACAGAGTGCTGATGGAAAGCTGCAGAATGGTTTTTTATTATTAGGTTCGTAGTTTTTACATACATCTCACAACAATTTCTAGGATTATTAGTTTCAGAGTTATGGCCCTTTTTTCTCCTTTCCCATAAGAGCCCATGTAAAAATTAAAATTCAATACTCTCAAAACAATGAATACACTTTTCGGAAAGAAAAGAAAATTTTCTCTAAATATGGGCTCTTTACCGCTTATAGTTTCTGAGATATTTTGATTTTTCAGATTTTGAAAATATATTGTCAAAAATTTCTCTCTATTTATTCTCAGATAGATCTCAAACTATGCTATCTTATAGTGCGGAACGCGCTGATTCAGAAAATGTCATAATATATGAGGGTCGATTATGACGTTTTCGAGTTATTTTGAAAAATATCCACTTTCAAAATGTAATTTTGAACTAAATTTTGACTAGCGCCGATCGGGATGAGACTAATAGAGTTTTCACAAAATATGGGCTCTATAGCTCATGTAGTTTCCGAGATATAGCCTTCCAAACTTGGTACGAAATCATTTTTAGAAATTTTTGGATCCACTTTAACTCCCACAGTTTCCCCCTTAATTCGTTGTTTTTTAAATGAAACTAATTTGGTTAGCGCTGAATCGATTAAGACTAAGCTCAAGTCGCTACGATTATTAGATTAGGAGAAAACGTCCTTTTTATAAATCTACACACATGCACCCACTCAACTATAAATTCATGCCTTTACATATCCTACATACCTGATTTCATTTTGCAGGAAAATACATACTACCTTCCTCCAAGGAACGTTGGTCAACCACAGCATGTCGCATTCCAGGCCACGGCATAGCTGTAGGTGATAGAAAAGGCCATCTACACTACTTCCAAACAACATCCACCGAACCGAGTCATACGATTCGTAAAGCACACTCCCACTTGGGAATTACGCACCTTTATTGGGATCGAAATCGAAAACTTCTTACATCTTTAGGAAGAAACTCTACAATGAGGACGTATCAACTTTCCGAGGACGATCATTTAATACCAATTACAACTGACGTGTTGAACTTTTCCTGGCTAGCAACAAAACTTCGTGGAGAAAACACAATCCTGGGCTTTTCAGGCGACAATGTAGTTTTATGGGACTGCGAAAGTCGCAGTGAGTTATTTTCGGCCAATTGCGGTGGTGGCCATCGCTCATGGGACGCAATTTCCCGTCTTTTCGTCTACATTCGAGATAAAGCAATCAGTTTTCAAAGCATCAATCGACCAACTGTGCTAACATCGAGTACGCACAGCACTGAGCTGAACACGGTGAAATGTTTGAAGTTTTCGGATAGGATTCTATTGATATCTGGAGGTGAGGATACGACTCTTAGATTTTCTTACTATTTTAAGGATAAAACGGAAGCTTGCTTAGTAAATCTAGCCACAATTAAGTCACATTTGTCCAGTATTCGTTGCCTGCATCTTATTACCTCAAAAACTAACAATTACGAGATGGTTACAGCTGGAGGACGTGGACAACTTATTTACTGGCTATTAGCATTGAATAATAAGGGTGAATTTTCATTTTGTAAAGAGTTACACTCGTTTTATGAACCTCAAGATGAGGAAATTCGTGTTATGGATTTAACAAGTTGTACCATGGATAATGAAAAATGTTTGTTCTGTGCTTGTTCCGATGGTACAGTGCGAATTTACAAGCTAGAGAATGAAAAAATTGTGTTATTCAAAACAATTCGATATAAATTGCGCTGCATTCTTAAACTTACTATAATTCAAAGTACTAATGAAAACCCTCGTGAAATTGACGATAATTTGTTAATTACAATGGCTACTGATGGTTTTCTATGTTTTTGGAATTTAGAAACTATTTTTATCAGTGACGAATCGGACGTTTTACCAATCTTTAGTTATAAAGTTCATGCGTCTGGTATAAATGCATTTGATTTTAAATTTCTAAAGGATTTGCGGAATACATTTTGTTTTCTTACTGGTGGTGATGACAATCAGATTAGTTTTGTTGCTTTTGAATATTCAAAAGGTGATTTCAAGGTTTTATATCACTATAAAAATGATGAATCACATTGTGCACAGATAACAGGCGTGTATTTAGGTGAAAAACACTTTTTTACAGCTTCATTGGATCAAAAATTGTTAGCCTTCGAATATGATGTTTGTAAAGAGTGTAATATTAATTTTAAGAAGGCGCATTCTTCGACAATAAGTGATATTAAGGGTATAAATGTTTTTGAAGACGATAGTCCAGTTGATATTATTTTGTATGGACTTGGCATTGAAATGATACATTTTGTACCATAACTGTTGTTTTTTTTATATAATTTTATACCATGTAGTTGCTGCATATACGTGGTATATAAAGTATACGTGCATTTATTCACGCATGCTGTTTGGCAGACTTTACAAATGTTCAAATTTAAGATATATTCAATCACAATGTAAACACATGCATTCTAATTTACTTCACAGCTGAATAAATGCATCCATTATCAGACATAAACTTGTATTCTCAAAATGATAAAATAATGATATAAATAAACTCCTAGCAGCAATATGATTGAGTAGTTCTGTGAGAATCAACGAAAAGAAGATGTTTATCCGACCCATTCGAGGGTAAAAATCTGTGGTAAGGCAGTAATTAAATGACTAATATTCTAACCAAGATTTCATAACCCTAACTGTAAAATTGCAAAATTGTCTATATGTTTAGTTGCCTATCTTATATTTATCGACGTCAGTGTAGCGCTATGATCTGTGGTTTAGCGTAACGTAACCTCCAAAAGAAAAACTCGTTACGTAAACAACGCTTGGAAGTAATTCGCCAAAAATGAATTTGGGCCTTACATAATGATGGTAACAATTAGTCTAATTACTCACGTGATAGGTAAGTTCAGCGTTAATCGTCTCCGACGTACACGTTTCCATTAACAGCTTGTATTTCATTTCAGTATGGCACTCAATAACAGTGTGTTCGTAATAAATTCCTTCAATTTTAGCGTATTGAAACGTCTACCGAAACAAACGCTATGGCAACAGATTCGCTGTGCGTCCACAGCAGCACCGATCAACTTCGACTACACAAAGGGCCCGCAGCATGCCCTCAAGCAGCGTATAAAAAGTGGCGAACTCCTCCGCGATGAACAGCAAGCGAAATTATGCGAAGAACTTGAGCAGGTCTTTGAGAGTATCAAAACCTATCAGCCCGTTCAAGAAGGGTTGTTTTCACGGTGGTTTAAGAAGAAAACGAAGAAAAATGTAGGCCCTTCCGGATTGTATATTTACGGAGCTGTTGGCGGGGGTAAGACTATGTTGATGGATATCTTCTACAACTGTGTGGCGTCTGAACAGAAGTTACGAGTGCATTTCAACTCATTCATGCTGGACGTACATCAGAAGATACACAAGACTAAAGAGCAGGTAACAAAGGACTATTCCGATAAAGGATCGAAGCCCTTCGATCCGATACCGATTGTCGCCAAGGAGATTTGTGACAGAGGTTGGTTGATTTGTTTCGACGAATTTCAAGTCACCGACATTGCCGATGCTATGATACTCAAGCGTTTGTTTACGCAAATGTTTGCGAATGGTGCCGTTGTTGTGGCGACCAGCAATCGCCCACCGGATGATCTCTACAAAAACGGCCTGCAGCGTTCGAATTTCCTGCCCTTCATACCCGTACTTAAACAGCATTGTCGCACGGTTCAACTGGACTCTGGCGTTGACTATCGCCTCAAAGGTCAGGCCGGACAAACGCATTACTTTATCAAGAACGACAGCGATAAAGACGATCCAGTCGATGATATTTTCAAGATTCTCTGCTCCAAGGAGAACGATATAGTCCGACCGCGTACGTTCAACATCTTGGATCGTAACGTCGAGTTTGCGAAGACGTGCGGGCAGGTCTTGGACACCACCTTTGACGAGTTGTGCGATCGTCCGTTGGGTGCGAGTGACTATCTGCATTTGACGCAGTTCTTCCACACGATTATCATCAGGGATTTGCCGCAGTTATCGTTGAAGAAGAAATCGGCGACGAGGAGGTTTATTACACTGATTGACGCCTTCTATGATCAGCGAGTCCGTGTGGTAATCAGTGCGCATGTACCTCTGAGGCGTTTATTCGTTGCCGATCGGCCACCTGACGATGAGGAGCCGAGTGATGAGACGCGCATGCTGATGGATGATCTGAAGATTGGGAAGAACGATGAGAATTTGAAGGCGAATGTGTTCACCGGCGACGAGGAGATTTTCGCGTTTGATCGCACCGTGTCGAGGTTGTCCGAAATGCAAACGCAAGATTATTGGGAGTCTCAGGAACGATAGATTAGAAAATGCAGTTTTACGATGACATACCTAGGTTTAGCACACTTTAAAGCAGCACAAACGATTAAAGAGATAATCGATTATTTATTTATTGTTAAAACTTAATAAATATATGGAACTCAAGTGTAAATAAATCAGTATTCACGAGTAAAAAAGAATGAAATACACGGTTTCGATTAAAGCTGCCAAAGGAGAGCTGTCCACAGTGTCCAATTTCACTATTTTTCCACGTCAAAAGTCCTCCCTCCTATCCTCCCTCGTCTCAAGGCAATTTTTTCGTCAAAACCGATTCGATTCGAGTGTTTTTGATGTATTTGCACAATGAAATATTGATAATTAACAAATGTCTACGGTGAATAAACGAATTTAGAAAACATATTATTGTTTTGCAGCATCAATTTATTGAAAAATATAATTACATGTCGTAGCCGCTTTAATTTTCAACGCATACGCACAAAGAACGACGACTATCGACCACACTTTGGAACATTTACTGAAAACTGTTGAATAATTATAGACGTTTTCTCACAATTCTCAAATATGTACGTACCAGTATAGGCAACAAGCTGTGATAACGCAGTATATACAATAACAAAAAGAAAATGATACTCCTCAGTGCCGTATTTCTCCCAAATTAATGATGGAATAAATAGAAATATCCCAAACGATGATAATGAGATGCACTTTATTACTGTATTAGACAATGATTTCATGTGCTCAATACTTAAAACTTGATGGTTTATACTCAATTCTCTCAAGAGGGTAAAGCTATAGATTGTTATGAAAAATACAAAATTACCTAAAATAAAATCAGTTAAAACATTGTTGTTCCTTTATATCTTGATTTTAATTTTAAGATATGAGATATTTACTGCAAATCACTTGAAACAACGTTCGGTAGTAGTCAAAATCGCCAGTGTAAAATTTATCCAACAAAATATGTTTGCCATCCATTCTGGAATAGTTCGGAAAGTTTTTATTGTAAGACAACTCCCAGTAGGCTTCCATTAAGTCAAGGATTACCAACAATTTCCAGTGAAACTAGAAAGAACATATAACCTGTATTATTTTTCATAAGCTAGATTTACAATTTGATTAAACGATTCTAAGAAAGAATTAAGGAATCACCATATACTCTGTGTTGAATAAAACATGTCTGTATGCCTCACGACTCAGTAAAACCAAGTCAATTATGATAATAACTGGGTCGTATTCAATATATTTATCAACAATACCATTGCAGGAATTCTAAAACAAAGAAAAGTTTAGAAAAGCACGAAGCCACAGAGCTATTTAAAGCAGGATTTTACGTACGCACGTTGATAACTTCAGTACTGTTGGACTGTAGACTTTGTAGAGCTCTTTAACACTATACCCACAGTTTACACAGATATATTTCTTTTTTTCATTCATTTTTACTCTTGATAGAGATGATAAAATTAAAAAATTATTTGAAGTGGTAAGTTTCGAAACTATTGGGAAACTCAAACTTATTGATGTTTATCATAACCTAAAATCACATTGATTTGATCAATAGTTTTTGTTATCACATGTTCTGGACTGTTGAACTAATGTTTTTATAATAAATGCTTAGTTAATAAACAATAATTAAATATTTCCTAGTTTCGGTGAATAATTTCGTATAAAACGGTATTTAAAATTTGGAAACTTTAGGCAACCCAACGAACACTAGGACGATCAGCAGGACAGCAGGGTAGAGGTAGAAGCATAGATCATGGATATATATATATATATTGGTAGAAGTGCGACGAGTAGGGAGTGTAGAACCCCGGGCAGCAACGTATTCTTATGGATTGATTGTTTGAGTCAACAAACCAAATAATACATTTCCGTAGTGTGTGAATAAACTGAGTAAACCGGTAAGATGGATTCGGAGTTTTGGAATATAGTGCAGAACATCATTCCTGCAACGTACGCGAAGCAAGCATCGGATGCGATTCGAGCGAGGGAAAACACGATTCGCACCTTCTTCCAGCACGTAAGTCACCCGGGCAAAAGAACAAACTAGGGCAATGCTAATTTGTATCATTTTATTAACCCATTTATTAATGTTATCGTTCTCTTCTCTTATCTTGTAGTCGTTGAATGCTCGTTGGTAAACAATTTTTACTGCATGACATTTTTTTCTTCATCTGGTGTTTGCATCTATTTCGCTTACGATTAGCTACTTTAAAATTGCCGAGCCGGCTCGACTAGTTTGGAAGTGTTTTGATGGCGGGGGAGATGGAGCTACATATGTTGCAATTGCAGAAAAAGCTGCCCGAGGAAGGATGGGAAGATAATCTGATTGAAATGGTACTCAATCGGCTCTCTCTGATGGACAGCAATAATTTCGCGGGCAATTGCAGTCTCGGTGAACGCGAGGCACGTTTCGCTTCAGGTACTGATTCGTTCTAGGGTTATGTCAGTAACCTTTTATAACCTTAAAAATGTTTAATAGCATTGGTTTCCAAACGCCATTACAACTTCGGCCATGGCGTGGGACGTTCGGGCGACCTTACTGAACCGCAGCCGAAAGCAGCCGGCTCGAGCCTCATCTACAACCTAACTAACTGCCTGCTTCAGGACGTGTTCAAGCTGATGGGCATGGAGGTGCCAATCCGCTGTTTCCTCGTGCCAGTCGCCACCGGCATGTCGCTCGTGCTCAGCATGCTCTCGCTGCGCACGACGCGCCCCAACGCCAAGTATGTCATCTGGTCGCGCATCGATCAAAAGTCCTGCTTCAAGAGCATCCTCACCGCCGGTTTCACGCCCATCATCATCGACCAGGTCGTCAACGGCGACCAACTGGAGACCAACACCGACGAAATCGAGCGCAAGATTAAAGAGCTCAAGAAAGAAGATATCCTCTGCGTAATGACGACGACATCGTGTTTTGCGCCGCGCGCGTGCGATAACATCGAAGTGGTGGCGCGTATTTGTCGCACGCATCAAATTCCGCACCTGATCAACAACGCCTACGGCCTGCAGAGTCGTTATATCATGCAGCGTATTCAGAAGGCGCAGAGCGTCGGTCGTGTCGACATCTTTGTGCAGAGTACCGACAAGAATTTCATGGTGCCCGTAGGTGGCGCCGTTGTAGCAACATTCGACTCGTTTATCATGGAGAACATCGCCAAGTTGTATCCGGGACGTGCATCGTCGAGTCCCATTTTGGATGTCTTCATCACACTGCTCAGCTTGGGCAAGGAGGGCTACTTAAAGCTGATTGAAGAGCGCGAAAACTCACATAATTTGCTGATGGAAGAATTGAAGGCGTTTGCGGCCCCCCACGAAGAGCGTGTGCTTGTCAATGAGGACAATCCGATATCGATTTCGTTGAGTTTGACGAAGATACCCAAGGAACATTTGACGCGTTTGGGATCCATGCTCTTTATTCGTAATATCAGCGGAACAAGGGTTGTTAGTTTGGATGGATTCAAAACGATTGCACAGTTTCATTTTAAAAGTAAGTAATTAATTTCTAACCTTAATTTATAATCTTTCATAACCTGCATTCTATGTGATACCAATCCATTTGCTTCGCTTAACCCCTTGACCTCGCATTTAGTTCCGGGGAATTTAAACAAAATCTCAAACATCTACACCCCATTTTGTCCACATTGTACCACTTCAAACTATGCTCGTATAAGTATGGCAAGCGGTTAAAGTACAATTATGGACTGTAGTACGTAGTAAAACCACCGACTGATTGTGACCATACTTTGATTAGATACTAAAAGTCGCAGCAATATGCTAACCTAAATTTGTATTGATTTAACCTCAAAATGTATGTATCTATACAGACTGGGGTTCACATACATCTGATTTCCACACACCTTACTTGACTGTTGCCGCATCGATCGGCGTCTCCGATCCAGACATCGAAGTATTCATCAAAAAGTTAGATAAGGCCATGAGCAAGAATGCAAAGCTGTGCGATACGATCACGGAAGAGCTGAGTGGGGATAAGAGCAGCCTCGAGAAGGGTCTCTCGCCCTCCATGCAGACTCTCAGCAACACGAGCATCATCGATTCCTGCGACTTGTAAAAACACCACATACATATACACGTACATAAAACCACGATGCCACAGAAACACACTTGCCACACGTAAAACTTATGCACATCTAGTTCATCTGAATCAAATTAATTAACTATTCGTGTTCACACATGCCCAGATTAATTACGAATCCGACTTGAACATTGGGCATGCTAGACGTAAGCGAAAAACTAAACAAAACGTTAGATATCTAGTCATCCACGTACAACAACACATTATTTTAGTTATTATTTGGATTTTGTTTACGGCGGATCTTCCGCTCCCTGTTTTTGTGAAGCTAGACACTTGCCAAAGGATTACGTTGACAGAATTGCTAGACTAAAACGCGTCCCTCGGCGTGCGTAAAATTTAAACGTTTAGGATTCAGGAATTGTCTGTCTGCGTGTGTGTGTAGCGTAGAAGTCGGTGCGTTGGCACTGTTCGACGTCATTCCAAGTACTATTACTACTCGGCTGCGTATATAGTAAAGAAAAAGGGAACAAGAATCGAAGAAGAGTGAAGATATGGCGAAAGGATTTGGCGGTTTGTTTAAACTGTACGGAATTGTCACGTACAAGGTGTCACCGATGCATCTGCAAGCGTTCGGCGGTGTTATTTCGCATGGGCTGCCGAATACGCTAAGGCGCGTCATCGAACAGACCCCGTACGTCCTGCCTCCGTTCCTGCTAGGCATCGGTGCTTATTACTACGTGGAGTGGTCGCACGATCAGTCGATGCGAAAGGTGCCCGGCGACTTTGACGACGACTGTTCATGTGATTCATCGACATAGATTGTAGATAAACGAATAGATTCATGTTCGAGTAGATGAATTTGTTTCAGTCATAATAAATTCTATTGCTAGTTGATTTTTGTCCAATTTCTTTCTTGAAGCCGGTGGGAATAGAAGTTTTAGACTGACATTTTTGCAATTATTCGCTACTTTGTTTCTTTAGAGAGGATTCTGATAGTCACCAATTAACAACTTTTGTTTCCTAATTACGGCAGTGTTTCCTTAGTACCAATCCATTCGCTTAGCAACATTAAATAAACTGAAAGTTTAAGAAAATCATCTCAAATATCTGCCAGTTTACATCGTACATCTTTCAAGCATTAAGAGGAAAAGGGTGGTAAGAAGGTAAAAATGACGTTCTTTCCTCCGACTGCCAAACGAAAGGGTGTTATCATCCAAGAAAAGCCGTATTATGCCAACAAAAATTTGATGAAATTTGTCGAAGAACATTACCATAGTCCACAAATCGCTTTTCAAAGAACAGCTCCAAAGCCGAAGTACGAACGACAGCAACAGGTAACAGTTTTCAATGCTGGATCAATAAATTCGTTGCTTTAAATGAATAACTGTACATCCCCAGTACAAGCTTAGAAGACCTACGATAATCCACGAAGTACGTCCGAAGAATTTTCTTGCCATTATCTTTACAATACAATGCAGTTTCTATGATATTACGAAGTATATACGCTTGTTTGCGATGTACGGAACTCGTACGTATAATTTTAGAACGTTATGTACAATTATGACTAAAAAATGGTTACAGTATGGGTATTGCTCACATTCGCTCTGATCTGCATCTTGGTAATAATGCCCCTTTTCATGGTGTTCTTCTTTCTAAGCAACAGTACACGTAACCATTTTCTAAAAATCTGGCTTGCCGTCCCCATTCTTAAAGGTGTCGGTTTAAGTGTGGCCATACAAAACTTTGCCGCATGTGTTATGAACATGACATTCGTCTCCCTGTGCCTGATATACATCATTGGTGCGTTTATGGGTTGGCTGGACTGCGGCCTCCAGGTTGCCGTCGACGCTGCCGGCGGTTGTTTGTCGACGTACAACACCAGCAGTTGCACGTCTCCAGGTATGAAGATGCCCAATGTGGGCACTTATGTTTTGCTGCAACACCTGGTCACGTCCAGCTTTGGTGACTTGATCAACATCTTCTTCATATTGACCGTTGTCTCAATGTACCTCTTGTTAATGTTTCTCGAGCTTTACTCGTGGAAACTGTTTACAAGCGTGTCCAAAATGGTGCAGTACGCCTGGATTATGGTGATGCTATTTGTCATTATCCACGAGATACGTTTTGGCACAATGTTTACAGTCGCACCTTTGACTGAATCCGACCTAGCTTCACTGCTCATACCGTCCGTGAGTATAACTAACTTTTTTTCAACGTTCAACATGTGAACGTACACTCTATTAGTTTTATATTTCTACGGGACTTGTCTCATTTGGCCGAGTATTGCCCGGTGATTTGGTGACTTATGGATCCTTAACAACACCGGGGACAAGCCCGATAATCATGTCGGTGTTGATGTCTGTTTTACGCGTTACTTTCGCAGTGACTGCAGGGAATTTCTATGTTATTTCGTTGAATTACTTTGTTGATTTGCTCGACGTGAAGAATACAGACTGCCTGGACATTTCTGGTAAGTGTAAACCTAAACTAAAAGACAAGACGAAAAATGACTTTTGATAAACATTTTCAGGTTTGGCTGTTTTGTATACATACATACCAGAGAAATTGTTGGCTATGGATCCTTCTAAAGCATGGCTATTGCTGTATCTTTTCTTCTCCGGTGCGTTGAGTTTCATGTCGACGTTTTTTAGCCTGGACGCGTTTCTAACTGCATTGGGAGAGAATTTTCCGGACACTAAAGACTACAGAAGTTCAATTGTGATGTTCATGTGCGGATGTTTGTGCATTCTAAACACGTTGGTCGTTGGTGTTGGTTTCAAAAATATCCTATTTGAAGATTCCAAGATCATTATAGCCCCATTGCTGACCTCCTTCTTTGTGGCGTTCTTTATTATGTCCTATACACCTCTACGTCTCGCAAATGATTTTTACTTTTGTCATGGAACGTTACTTAATACTGGTTGGGTGTCCCTGATGAAATTCTACGTAATATTTCTTATGGTACGTACTTTTTAGCTTCTTACGTTTTCATAATCTTCTCAGTAGTAAGTAACCTTAACTTTTAACTATGTTTAATATATTTATAGTCAATTGGAATATTCTACCTAATGTTTGAAGTGCATAATTTGAACAAGAACAACGAGGTTTTGGCTAATGTAGTCGCACTTGTTTTGGTTATGTTTCCGGTAGTAATCTTTGCTACTCGCCATATTATAAAATCCAAGAAATATGTAAGTCCTTTTTTTATTTACAAACAACACTTTATCTTTATCTCATCTTATAAAACTCGTTTATATTGAATAATCTGAGATTGCGTTAATCTATTATTTGATCAATAGGGATCGTCCATTTTTGGACCCTCCACTAATTGGGGTCTTCAAGATCCAGATGAACGGGTCCGACGCGCTGCATTTAATGCACGTCGGGAGTGTCGAATGAAAATGGAATTACACTGCGAGCATGAATGTTTAGTGGCTGGTGTCTTGCACCGTGAGGAACTCGCCAAAGAAAAGGAACGATTTCATAACTTGGCCTCCAAATATGAGGCTAAGATGAGGCAAGATTAGTTATAAACATAAGCTTTATTTAGGCATAGACAGACCACAGATTATATATTTGAAATGTTTATTCACACAAAATACTACAATAAATGTATTAATTTTACTTTGTATTGCTTTTATAGTATTAAACGGCAATCAATGTCTTCACTGCTAACTTTACTAAGCACCACAGTTAATATATCTGGGGTACGGTAGAGAACTAAGTCCCCGAGGTAAAGAAAGATAAAGGCCTAGAGGGTGTGTTAAAGAAAGAACGATTGAGTGGAATGCATGCAAAAAGTGGTCCTTTCACTGCTCACTTCCTTCCCCTCTAAATCTTTCGAGGCCCATCATGTCCTTGATGAACCACGTTTGTTCTCTCTCTGAGGCTTTCCATTCCCATAATCGCCATTCTTCCACAGTATGGGGAATGATAGAAGATCAATTAATCGAAGAAAACTAAAGTCCCGAATGTACAAACCCATGACAACGATCTGAAATACCATAGTGACATCTTTGTCACAACTATTATCATCATTTATTTCTGGTGTGACCTTTTTTTGAATTGTTCAATGCAAACATTTTAATCAAGAATGGACGCGACGGAGTATAAAAATGGTCATTGGCAATGGGATGCCGACAAACGAAAAATTGTCTTCATAAGCCACGAACTCGTGGCAAAAATCGACGAAGAGTTACCGAAAGTCCAGAATCGACAACATATCGTACCCAGTTCAATTCGTTTCAAGGAACAATTGGAACCTTTAGATAAGGTAATAATCTCTATGGCCTTACCTTATTCGTATCGCACTAACATCAAATTTTCAAGATTTTATTTCGTCGCCATTTCCAACGTCGCATTCCTCTCAATGAGCCGGAAATCATCACCTTGCAAGACATCAAAGACGTGACCATATTCCTTGCGAATCCGAAGGATCTGAGCATCGAGTTCATTCAGTACTTCCATCTGCCGGAAGTGGATCGCTTCCTGAAGGCACTGATTGTCTACTTTCACTACTATCTGCAGATTAACGATAAAATGAAAGTGCGTCGGGACGAAGCTCGTCGTAAGCTTCGTCAGCCCATTGTCACTCAGCTGGAGAATATCGTGCGTGACAATCTATCGGATCTGCGTGCGATGGTTGCGAGAGAGTACAGCGTCATCCTTATGGGCGTTGGTAGTTCGCGTGCCTTCCATCATCTCAGCACGTCGACGAATTCCCTCTCGGAGAAGGACCGCCGCTTGATGGAGTCGCTCTTCTGCATGAGTGCTCGCGTCGTTTGGGTAGCTCTACAACGTCGCCATTTGCAATTGATCGAGTTGGAACTCAATCGACTTGTGCGCACTGAAATGTTTAATACGTATGCCCATAAATCACGAAGTGCCAAATCGGCAGGGAAAACCGCCGAAGAGCTACAAACCCTTCTTGGCTTGGCCAACGTCAAGGAGAACAAATTGAAGCAAAGGAGTGGATTGATTAAAGAGTTGCTCATCACCGAGCATGACTATCGAATGCTAGGAGCGGGTTTTAAAAACTACGAACCGAAAAATGAAAGGACTATCTACTTGGAACAGATTTTCGCGGCGCCTGAAGAGGATTTGCTGAAATATGGTATAACTATCGGTTTGATTGGTATTCCTCGAGAAGAGTATGATGCTGTGATGAAGCCACGTGAACGCACCAGTAAAAATTTCGACAAAGTTATTATTGAACCGAAATTGTTTAATTTTCCACCATCGAGTAAAGTTCCGTATGTATCAATTTCATCGCTTTTTTAATCAACATATGTCCTTCTTTCGTTTAAAATATCATAGGACTAGGTCGATTAAATCAACGCTATTCTTATAGATACAATGAAATTCCTTCGGTTTATCCCAAGGAGCCCTGCATTTACAAAGAGTCCAACTTGAATAGGACTGCACGTACTACTCAATGTACAATGTGGAAAAATTATATATTGAGTTTAGACCACCCAACTGTATCCAAATCGGCATCTACAGAAACTCATAACATTTTCATGGGAAATTAGGAGTTGAGAAGAAAATAAAATGATAAAATCTCAGCTTCGGAATGAAATAAAATTAGCTACATCTACAAATATCTTTGTAAGTGTTGTGCATTCGAAGCATTTGTTCACTAAGGCATCGTTCATATTATGCTATTTGCTTAGAATTGATATCATAACTGATAAAAGTTTAGTCTAATAATAATATCTCATTGTTATAATACTTATATTTGACGAACTTTACATTGTATAATTAATCAACAGAGTCTCAGTTTCTGAGTAGAACTACTATCATTAGATATTCCAGCATCTTCAACTAACTTATATCAGACCTAGAAAATAATTTGAAAATTTGGTAAAAATCCTCAGTGTATTCAATACTTTGCGCAATGCGAAAGTCCTTTTGTTTTTTATTAAAAATATAAAAACGTAAAAACACATCAATAGTTGAAACAGACGTATTTTACACTATACATTTTTCAATAATTACTCAACCTTTAGGGATAAAATAAAATATTAGATCAATCTACATTAAATATAGAATCGATTCGTCCGAGATTAGTCATTCTACAATTTACAGATTAGAAGATATTGTATAATAAACTCTGAATTTCTCATATTAATTCTTCATATTATTAATTTTGAAAATACATTGCAGCGCCATCTAGTATTAACCTCACTAACTTCTTTCAAATTCTACTAACATATATTGATTAATAGTATTCAATTCATCAATTAAATCATATAATAAAATTAACAATTTTAGTATTTCATAATTCTATTTAATAATTTCAACGTAAAATAGTAAATTTAAAAAATTCAAACAAAATTTTGAATTAGTACAGCTACAAAATAATAGATAGCTACACTAAAAATCCCTTTGTCAATATAACAACCCACACATATTCCCGAGCAACCAGAAACAATCAATTTTAAAGAAACTATTCATTATTACTAACAAAACATTCCATTAACCTTAAAATATTTCAGACAATAACTTATTAACATAGAAACCAACAAAATGCCTCCGAAATTGAAATTCACCGAAGGTAAGTTTTAAATGCCATTTAAAGCAATACATTTCTGTTGATAACCTCAAAATTTTTCTTCACATTAGTCTCGAAACTCGAAAATTTTATAACATGACTAAAGAGTTTCGTTATTTGCCAGGTAAAAAAGTGCTGTTTTCATGGACCATTGATCTACTAAGCTAAATGTCTCAAGTCTACTGCAACCAAAGACAAACAGGAATCGGTTTGGAAGAAATCGCCTTAAAACGGAAATACGGACTTTTGACGTGGAAAAACAGCAAAATTTGACACAAGCCGTCGACTTGCAATGATTACACTTAGATGTGTTTGGCCATGGCTTCACCGGGATGCTTTCGACGCATATGTGCTCCCAGGGCACTAGTCCGCGCAAATCTCGTATAACAATGTTGGCATTCGTAGGGCTTTTCGCCTGTATGCTTCCTTAGATGTATCTCGAAATGGCTGCGCATCTCAAATGCAACCCCACAGACCTCACATGTATGTCGTTTGGGCCTGGTTTCGGCAGTGTGTAGCCGCTGTGTATGTTTCATCAGGTTACCCTTGCTCGAAAACGGCACATTGCAAATGTGGCATTTGAAGGAGCTCCCGTGGCTGCGCTTGTGCAACTTCAAATGGCTGGCTGCCTCAAATGTCAAACCACACACGTCACATTTGTGCGAGCCTGCTGTATGCAGCGTGCGCATATGTACATTCCGGTTACCGGCCTGTGTGAACCTCGCATCGCAATGGTGGCATTTGTAGGGCTTTTCGCCCGTATGACCTCGCATATGCAGCTTCAACGTGCTCGCGAAGGCAAATTTTTCCTCGCAAACTTCACATTTATGCTGGTGAGTATGTCTATAAAGGTTATGATTATTATTAAAGCTCGCATAACAGTGGTCACATTCAAACGGCCTTGCATCTGCATGCGCCGGTAGGTGTCTCCTTAAAAAGCTGGACTTTTCGAATGCTTTTCCACAAAACTTGCATTTATATGGTTTCGGTGTGGCTTCGTCTGTATGGTGGCGACAATGTAGTCTTAGGTTACTGGCAAACTTAAAGCTGGTATTGCAATATTGACATCTAAAGCGCCTGTGTATTCATACGAAAACATTTAAGTCATATTGCAATTGATACTAACAAAGAAGTAAACTTACCGCTTAGACGCTTTGCCTGTTACTTCACCATCTGCAATCCGATTTTGTTGAGTATTTTGAGATTTGTCGTAATTTCCTTTGTTGACAAGTAGCAATTTTAAAGGTATATCATCGTCTGCACAAAAAGCATCTGCTTCATTGCTGACTATAATTTGCTTCGGTCTCATTTCCAAATTATCTTCTAATTGCATATCATTCTCCTCTACTGTTATTTTTTCGTTCTTAACACACTCTTCTTCCAAATTGCAGTTATCATAATCAATATCAGACGAATTTTCTACAGGAAAAGATTTTACATCTTTTTCTTCTTTCACTATGAAACCGAAGAAGACATTTTAATCACTATAGATGCTAAAATAATACCCCAGAACAGGCAGGTACCTTGCTGCCCTGAAAACACCTGATGTCTTGCAAGCAACGTTGAACTTTGTGTTTGATTTTGCAGTACGTTATTACATTTTATTACTTGTTCTTTGAAATAATAAGTCATCTCTAAAGTCTCAAAACATGTAATGCATATTTCAGAAGGTAGTGTGTCATTTGGTAAGACCTAAAATAGTAATATAGTATTATTAAAGACATTACAAAGCGTTTATGCAGTAAATTATGGTAGATAAATTACCTCTAACGACGATATTGCCATTATCATATCATGTATTGATGGTAATTTAGCCAAGTCGAAGATGGATATCATTTCAACATTCTTGGTCAAGCAGGTGCGACAAATATTCCACATTTTACTGGAACTTACAAATAGGAATGTACAGAATGTAAGTACACAACACAGAACTAAACATATACGACTTGTGAGGCTAATACAAAATTCCACCTCTTTTTGAGGTTATAGTAACAGCATATATGATCGATCTGTGAGTAACAGTTTGTTTGATTGATCAAAATCTCCCCCACTGACCGAAAAATTAACTAAACATTAGTAAAATTAATATAATGCAGTTTGAATATTTATTTAAACATACATATACATAGAATATCAAATTATTTCAAGGCATCTTCGGCGACGTAAATTCCTCTCTCCTCAACGACTACTGTATTAGTCGTTCTTCAACTCCTAGCTGTTTCAATCAGCTTCCTCTGAATGTTTTTTACGCATATGTTGGTATAGGGCACTTTTCTGTGTATATTTCGTATTGCAACGTAGGCATTTGAAAGGTCGTTCCCCAGTATGTTTATTCATATGCCTCTTCAAATGGCCAGACCTCTCAAATCCATTCCCACAAACCTCGCACTTATAAGGTTTGGGCGTGGCTTTGCCCGTATGCACAATAATATGTTTATTCAGATTGCCAGTATTCGTAAAGCTCAAATTGCAGTATTGGCATTTGAAGGGTTTTTCCCCCGTATGGACCCTCATATGTACCATTAAGTGGCTGGGTACCAAAAACATTCCGTCGCAAACATGGCATTTATAGCGTTTGGGTCTGGCCTCGCCTGTATGTCGACGCACATGTGAATCCAGATTACTACTCGTCACAAACCTCAAATTGCAATGTTCGCATTTGAAGGGCTTTTCTCCGGTATGCCTTCTTACATGCTCCTTTAAAGCGTTGACTGATGTAAATGATTTATCACAAACCTTACACGTACGCATGTCTTCGCCTGTATGCATCCGCATATGGCTTCTTAGGTTGTGATTCGCCGTAAACGACCGATTGCAATGCTGGCACTGGTAGGGTTTTTCGCCGTTATGGGTTCTCATATGTGTATTCAAATTGCCGCGCTTGCTAAATACCCTCTCACAAACCGCACATTTATGGCGGCGCTTCGTCGCGAGTTTGCCTGTGTTCAAGCTAATTTTCTTCTTTAAATGACTGCTCCTGCAAAATGAAAAGTCAATGTGTTATCGCGATTAAACGCTCTGATCAAACCAATTCAATGTTGGTTAGATAGAAGACGGGTTTTCAGGAGTCAGTGGATTTTCATTGGTGGAGTGACTTAGCCATCTCGGAAGGCTGGAGGTCTAGGAATGGAGGGAAAAGTCACTAATACTGTCTAGCATGTGGGTGATCTTGCGACCGATGCAAAAGACATAGAGTGAACTTACCCTTCAGAATTGTCACTAGTTTCTTCATAATATTCATCTGAATTCTGTTGATCACTTTGATCTTCTGAATAGAATTCTACATCCTTTGCCTCATTTTTTGATAGAATATGATCTGTTTGGCTATTCTCTTCAAATTGCAACCCATGCTCCTCTATTTCGATTTCCTCAATCTTAATCTCCGTTGCTTTAAAATGTAGATTAACAGCAGCCTTAGGTGAATTTTCATCGTCAGCGCCTGCCCTGCTAGTTAAGATCACTTCAGTTTTCACATTACATTCTGTCAAAGCATCGTAAATATCGTCTACGGCTATCAACGGCTCGTCCTTTATTGATGGACGATTATCAAAGTTGGAAGTGTCATTCACTGTTGGTAATTCTTCATCAGAATCAACAATTATAACATAACCATTCTGCAAATCAGCTAAATATTCTTCATCTTCACTCTTTTGATTCACTACAAAACCGAGGAAACAAGTTAATATAGAAAATAAACAAAACTTAAGTTACCTTGCTGTAGTGCAAACTCTAGCAATTTTGCCTGCTGCGCTTGTTTTTGCAGGACATTATTGTATTTTATTACTTGCTCTTTGAAATAATAGGTTATCTCCAGTATCTTGAAGCATGTAATGCACACTTGGGAAGGTAGAGAGTCATTTGGAGAGAGCTAAAATGATAACCTTTACATTTCAGAATATTATCGAACATAGCAGTTAGTTATTAAAAATTACCTCTAAAGACGATATTGCCATGATCATATCACCTATTGATGGTGACTTGGTTTGGTCAAAGATCGATATCATCTCTATCTCCTTGACCATGCATGTTCGACAAATATTCTTCATTTTAAACAAACTTGTTACCTACACTGTTAATGGAAGAGGTGGTATACAAATAATTATCGCGTTTTTATGGTGATTATAGGTTATGTTCTTGTTGTGTCATGTAGTGGGAAAAAGTGAAGGAGAAGGACGGGTCCCAGAGAGGATTACAATACCACTTTCTAAAGTTTGTTGCTCAAACCCGTAAAAAAACTTTTGACTGAGATCTTAATCTCTTCATTCCGTAATACAGGGATATGTATTTTATGTTTATTTTGTTTAAAAAAAATCCCAACAAATATTGCAACATATATATAGCTTAGCTTATGAGATGGTTGCATAAGTTCGTGTTCAGCTCCATTTTCGGTCAATGGAGGCGTTTTAGGTCAAACAAACCAGCTAGAGTGGCGGCATCTGAATGTGATCTGTGGTTTCGGTCAACAACCATATATTTCGAACAAATCTCACTCCATTTGTTGCGTTCCGTACATAAATGATCTGCTATGAATTCCTCCTCAACGACTACTTGCTATATCATCACTTCCTAACCTAAAAGAGTCTTCATAGGTTGGGGTTTCCGCCAGATGCTTTCTGCGAATATGTTGAGTCAGGCAACTTTTCTGTTTAAAGCTCATATTACAATATTGACATTTGAAGGGTCTTTCACCTGTGTGCCCCCTCATGTGTACCTTTAAATCGAAGGGAGCCACAAATGTCTTTTCGCAAACCCCACATTTATGGCGTCTCGGCAAGGCCTCGCCTGTATGCTTACGAATATGTTGATTTAGGTTACTAATCGTCACAAACTTCAAATTGCAATGTTGGCATTTGAAGGGCTTTTCTCCGGTATGCCGTCTTGTATGCTCCCTTAAACCGTTGGTGGTCGTAAATGTTTTCCCACACATATCACAGTTATGTGATTTGGGCGTGACTTCGCGGCTATGCAGTCTCTCATGAGTTTTTAGGCTACCACTCATCGTAAATCTTGCATTGCAATGTTGGCACTTGTAGGGCCTTTCGCCTGTATGTGTTCTCATGTGTAATAACAATATGTAGCGTTTGGTAAATGCCTTTTCGCAAACCGCACATTTATGACGTTTAGGCCTAACTTCGGTTGTGTTCAAGCATTTCTTTAAATGGCTGGTCCTGCAAAAGAATATGTAAAATTACTTTTGTGTTTAAACGCAAAAGTGGTGTCAATCTCGTTGTTGTAAACTTACCCTTCAGAAGCTTCGCCAGTTACTTCACCATTTTTATTGTAATTCTGTCGAACATTTTGGGATTCAGTGATATCATGCAGTGATGATAAAGATAGAGTATCTTCTGAACAAAATTCTTCATCTTTTACCTCATTTTGAGATAGAGAATGAATTATTTGGCTATTATCTCCAAATTGTACCCCATGCTCCTCTACTTCAATTTCTTCAGTCTTAATATCCGCTTCTTTAAAATGTGAATTAACGGCAGCATTATATGAACTTTCTTCAGGAAAATCATTAGGGTGTCTCTCGCTAGTTAATGCCAGCTCCGATTTTACATTACATTCTAATAAAGGATGGTAAACACCGCCAATGGTTATTAACGGCTCATTCTTTGTTGGTAAATCCTGATCAGAATCAATAACATGTCCATTCTTCACATCAGGAAAATATTCATCATCTACCGTCTTTTGATCCTCTATAAAACGGACGAAACATTCAAATTACTATTGAACAGAATAAATAAAATGTGAATTACCTAGCTGTAGTGCAAACGTTTTACACCTTGCAAGCAATTTTAATCGTTGTGCTTGTTTCTGCAGGAGTATATTATATTTGATTACTTGGTCTTTGAAATAATAGGCCATCTCTAAGGTCTTAAAGCATGTAACGCACACTTGAGAAGGTAGTGCATCATTTGGTAAGAACTAAAATGATAACAATTACATTTTGGGTTACAACCCATCAGGTTTATAGAACATTGCTTAGAAATTACCTCTAAAGACGATATTGCCATGATCATCTCGCTTATTGATGGTGATTTAGTTTGGTCAAATATCGATATCATTTCTACCTCCTTGGTCATGCACGTCCGACAAATATTCTTCATTTTACACAAACTTACAATCCGTCCGACTACAGGTTATGTTATTAGACAACAGAGTAGAAAAATATAAGAGAAAACAGCACACGTTGTACGTTTATGCGTAACCTTGAAACAGATTGGTTTAGTTCAACTCAATTTGTTGGATGGCGTTAGTACTCGACCATATTCGGTGCTTCCGAAGAGACCTCGCAAATCATCGCTAATGTCGACCCTATTAAACTGGACTTCTCTCTACTAATTATTCTATGTATTTGACGATGTCATATAGTATTACAACAGATAATATACAGTCATTTATTCAGGAAATTTAAATATTCTTGCACTTACATCCTTTAAAGACGAAATTGATAACAAGTATAGACGCCAGCACAAACAAAATCAAGAGCGACTGACTAGTGTGAAATTACAAAAGGTGACAAATTCAAAAGCTTAGGAGAGAATATAGATTGAAAGAAAACAGCTCGCGAAAAACTCAAAGCTCTGCAAAAAAAGACGTGCAGAAATTGGGCATTACCCAGCAAAACAAGAAACGAACGCGGCATGGGCTCGAAGAAAACAAATACGACACCTTGTATAACATGAATGTACTGAAGTAACGTAGTCCCTAACGAAAAAATAATAATCAGATTCATGTTAAATACCCCCGATCACTAATAGCGTTGCAGTAAGTTCTCCGAATGACCTTGGAGTTTGAATTTGAACCTCGACGATGTTCTTGTTGACAAATGCCGTCGAACGTCCTCGGCAGTCAAATTTATTTCGATTAAATTTCAGCGAAAGTTGTGAATTACACAACTTTTCCGACATCCGCTGAATGCTTCGTGCGCATATGTAGTTTCATGTTACTACTCTGTGTGAATCTCGCATCGCAATGCTGGCATTTGAAGGGAGTTTCGCCGGTATGCTTACGAGTATGTATCTTCAGGTTGCCAGCACTCGGAAAGCTCATATCGCAATGTTGGCATTTGAACGGTCTTTCGCCCGTATGACCTCGCAAATGTATCTTTAATTGGCTGGGACTCTCATAGTTATTTTTGCAAACCTCACATTTATGGCGTCTGGGCCTGCCTTCGGCTGTGTGTAGAAATGAATGTCGATTTAGGTTACTACTTGTCCTAAACGTCAAATTGCAATGCTGACATTTGAATGGCTTTTCTTCGGAATGTATTTTGACATGCACCTTTAAGTTGTAGAACGTCGTAAATGCGTTTCCACAAATCTCACACCTATGCGATTTGAGTCGGCTTTCGTCAGCATGCACTCGCATATGATTATTTAGGCTACCCTTCTGCGTAAACGTCGCATTGCATTGTTGGCATTTGTAGGGCTTGTCGCCTGTATGCGTTCTCATATGTATCGACAATGTGTAGAGCTTCTTAAATGCCTTCTCACAAATCGTACATGCAAAACGTTTGGGCTTGCCTTCGTCTGTCTTCATGCAAATCTTAGAATCTTTAGTCCTACAAAATGATATGTAAAGGTATTTTTGTGATTTAACCGTTTTTTTTATGCGTGCATAGTTTAGTTTGTTGTCACTGCAAAGCTATGCTACTTCTCTAAAACTCTTCATCATTAAAAATAAATTTACCCTTCAGTAGCTGGTGCACTCGTTATTTCACCATTTTCATTCGAATTATGTTGAACATCTTGAGATGAATTATTAGTGGTATCATGTGGGGATGATACAGATACAATATAGTCTGAACATACAGATACGTCGTCTTCCTCATTTCGAGATACAATCGGAATTATTTGGCTATTATCCCCAAATTGCACCCTTTGCTCCTCTAATTCAATTTCTTCAGTCTTCATCTCTGTTTCTTCAAAATATGAATTAACGGCAGCATTGGATGAAGTTTCTTCACACAAATCATCAGCGTGTGCCTCGCTAGTTAATGTCAGTTCAGATTTTACATTACATACTGACAGAGGATCATCCATTGATATCGAAGGCTCATGATTTACTAACGGATAATCATCAATGTTGGAAGTGAGATTTTCTGTTGGTAATTCCTCATCACAATCAGCAAAAGTATCCTTCTTCACAACAAAAAAATATGCTTCACCTACCCCTTGTTGATTCACTAGAAAACCAAGGAAACATTTAAATTACTAAAGCAAAGAAGAAATGAACAACATTTAAGTTACCTTGCTCTGGTGCAAGCAATTCAACCCGCTGCACTTGTTTTTGCAGGACATTATTGTATCTTATTATCTGCTCTTTGAAATAATAGGTCATCTCTAAAGTCTCAAAGCATGTAACGCACACTTTAGACGGTAGTGGGTCATTCGGTAACCACTAAAATGATAACAATTACATTTCGGAACAGAACTCATCAGGATCATAGTAAATAATTTACCTCTAAAGACGATATTGCCATGATCATATCACTTATTGATGGTGATTTAGCTTGGTCAAAGATAGGTATCATTTGAACCTCTTTCGCCATACACGTTCGACAAATGTTTTTCATTTTACTCAAACTTTATGTTTAGACTGTTGGTGGAAGTGGAATTCAGATAATTTCCGAGAGTTTTAGGCAGTATTATATGATCTGTGGGATCTGCGGTTTAAGATTGATTGTGATCTGTGGTGGACCTGTGATTGTAGATCATATATTGCAGCACAGATTAATGGATTATAGGTTATGCCCTACTAGTTTATACTTTTTTCACAGCATGAATTGTGAATTAAGTACTGTCGTGAAACTCTTATTGGAGACATACATGTAATACTCGAGTTTACTTCGTCGAATAAAGAATAATTGCAAGAAAAGCAAAAATAATGTATGAAAACCCACAGAAAACAACAACTACTGCTCTCATAAAGTTGTTATAACCCCCAATAAAGCTGTTTAGGAAAAACTAAACATATAGTAAATTAAACTCGAGAAGAAGAACTATTAAACTTTTCCAAGATGTTTTTATAATTTTCCTATAAAGAACCTATCAGTTTTTATCAAAGAACAGTCAAGTATTTGACCCCCAGGTTAATATAATACAACGAATTCAATTTGGATAAATTATTGTATTATACTTCATGTAATTCTACATATGTTTTATTTTTATGTTTGTGTATAATAATAAATAGCTTACGTTAAAAAAAATATCATAGAAACCATCTCATATATTCCCAATTTTCAAGAATTAATATTTCTTCCTTTAAATAATTTAAAATTGATTTAATAATGTATTCATACTCATGGCGCCATCTCAGGGCAATTCGCTAAACTGCAAACAGTCGGTAAAATAGAAAGCGACCAGAGCTTCTTGGTGGAGCTTTGACGTTCAGAAACTTAACAAAAGATGTCGCTGCTGGTATTTAATTTTTAAAAGCTCGAGCTTTATCTCTTCGCATCTCTGTGATCCTAATACCAAAATTTTAGATACTATCTTAAAATTCACGAAATCTTTCAATGCACTGAATTTGAAGTGTCATAAATTTCAAAGTGATTGAGATTAGTGTTTGATAAGAATCGAAGAATGTTTTATGACAATTCTAATGAATCATTGTTACTAATAAATTATATTACAAGTTTTTGTTACAGGTTTTTCTCATATTTTAGAAAGAAGCTTTATTATTATTAGTTCTTTTCCGTTTGCAACAAATAACTGTCATTCAAATATATGAACTTTCAAATATGACAATTATGACAAATATGACAATTCCAATTCAGTACATTGAAAGATTCGGAAAATTTACGAAAGTATCTAAGATTTTGGTACCAGGATCACAGAGGTGCGAAGAGATAAAATTGTGGACGGTTAATATGGTTAATTTTATAAATTTAACCGGTTATTATCTACCTACACTAATACCAAAGTTACCGTTAAAAACATAATTTTAGATAATTTTTTTTCAAAAATTACAAGTCTCGTCATATCCGTGCGGAACTGTCAACCGTGATTTGAAATTAACCAACTTATAATTATTTTTCTTTATTGATATTTATCGATTTACAAATTTTTAGGAAACCGTAGTTACCGTAATTCAAAAATGTGGCTAATTTAAAAAAATGTTGCCGGTTAATAACTCTCTACACGAATACCATAAATTTCGGTAAAATACAGAAGTTTAGATTCTTTTCAGAAATTATCGGGCCACTAATATCCGTGCGGATCTATCAACCGTGATTTAAATTTAACCAATTCATCGGTATTTATCTTAAATGATATTTATCGATTTTCAAATTTTGTTAGCCTATTTGAAAAATACGGTTAATTTTATAAATGATACCTGGTTAATATCTTCCTACACGGATAGCAAAGATACCGGTAAAGCACGAAATTTTAGATATATCTTTTCAAAAATTATCGGTCTCATCAAATCCGTACGGAACTATTGACCGTGATTTAAAATTAACCATCTTCCCGGTGATTTTTTTGTTACAAAGTAGAATAGTCAGGAAACTCATTTTTTATTTTCTATAATAGATCCAGAAAAGTATAAGAACAGCACCAGGCAGTTACTTTACTTCATGGACATGTTTGATAGTTGCAATGGGTCCGACGTCAGTCCTTTCACATCGAAGCAATACCGCGATGTAGTGAGGCGAGATTCGATCCACAAGAATGTCTTGGAAAAGTAGTGGCCTCCATGAAATTCCATACGTCCGAAGGCACCTTCACGCGGCCACCTTACAGGATGGATGGACACTCTTGTTCTTGGATTTATGAGCCTTGGATTAGTAAATTATACCATTAGACATTAATTGATTTTGAGACCATTGGCCCAATTCAATTTCTTTTCGATATAACAAGTTAATTCAAACGTCACATTAAGACCGATTGTGAGAATTCAATTATAATCCTTTGCATTAGAAGATGATTCCGTTAGTAGATCGTGAGGTATGTCCTCAGTTCGAATTACTCAGTTTGTAAAAGAACTATAAAGAATTTACGTAAGCGTAATTTTACCCGTTGATTGTCCAGTGCCAATATTCCTTTTCTTTAATTGTGGAGAAGCCTAAGTTTCTGGCAATTACAGAAAATAAGATTTGCGTTCATCCACGTCAGTTCTTCGTATACTGGACTAAATTCTCCATAATAACAACTTCATAAACATAACAGGTTTAAAAAGCACTAAAACATCACCAAAATTATTTCTAAAGCACAATATTAAACTTGTAAACCCTGCAAATTTGCATGCGGTATTGAAACATATGTGAATTTCAAGTCCCCTCCATAGAAAAAGACGTTGGCGAATGCGGGCGTTCAGAGAACCAGCGCTCCCGTAAGACTCGAAACTATTATTATTTCTCTAAGCTTGGATCCATCGTCGTCTTCTTCTACTACCTCGGAAAGGTGTTTTGTGACTTCACAGGTCTTTATCCTCTAGCTAACGCAACACGCATGCCACAAAACTAATTTTTAAATATAACAGGAAACATGATTTTAATTAGTTCACACGACTTTTACCTATTAGTAGTAATTCTTTAACTATTACTACTAATGTTACTGTGAAATAAATAATAATACTTCATATTTTACTTTAAAAATAACGGCTGTCCGCCTTGCCGAACATTGCGGTTCATTATAATTAAAAATGTTTAACAAATAAAAGAAAATATAAACAAAACAATATATAACACAAAACTCATTTAAACAATTTCACCAATCTTCCTTCTCTTCATCATCTTCATCAAGAACCTTTAGATAATCATCAAAGTCATCTGCGCACTCCCCTTCCGGCCTTTTAAAGATGTTATTAAGTGCCTCCTTCGTCTCGCTGCTGATACCACCAGCGAGATCGAAGTGCTGGACCGAGGTGTAGCAATCAATGTTGTACCCGCACATACGGCGCGCATTGTCGACTACGGCAAGTTGATGCACTCCGATATCAGCACGTGGATGGAATAACGACGTAGGCGCACAATCAAGAAGATGCTGGCGTAGCACAGCCATACCCTCAGGAAGTTTCTCCACTTTGACGGGCTCGTCGTCAGGTAGTAGTGGGCAAACAAAACTGCGTGCCTCCTCAGCGAGATTTGTCATCAACAGCCATCCACCCTTCTTCGGGATGAGCACAAAAAGGCTGGCTTCCGTTCGCGCTCTATATACGCGCATTGCAATCGCGTATTTGTTCATATCGAACATCTTCTGCACTAATTCTAGAAAGTGGAAGCGACGTTTACTTTTATCGTTGGCGCACACGGCATGCGTTTGCTCTCCTCCGTAGTATATCTATAAAACATATAAACGATGTTATTAATATCAATGTCACGTTTTAATTAGATTGAAACTTTTATATCTGCAGGGAGCTTTAAGAAAAGAAAGAAAACACTCGAATGGAAAAAAAGAAAGAGCCTGGAAGGGAATCTGAAAAGTATGGAAGAGGCAACAGCAAAATGGGAGCAAGGTGGAACTGAAGATAGAGCAGGACGAAAAACGAAAGAGGGAGCATAAAGAGCGGGTGGAGCGACGGAAAAATACGAAGGGAACTGGCTGACGGTGATGAGGAGGGGAGGGGTAGACGGGAGAAGGCAAGGGGGAGATAGAAGGCGTACGGAAGAAGCTAGAAGTAAACGTGAACAGTTAGGACACGGCGGTAAGAAGGTCCTCAAAAAGGTAATTGTAAGCCAAGTGACGCCTCATACACTAAGTTGTTTTTTAAACTTACCTCGGGTAAATCAGAACCTACGAAACCCAAAACTTTGAAGGTAGCTACATTGGACTCCACCATAGCATTTGTTACATCGGCAGGAACAATGACTGGTTGGCCATGAAACACATCGGCGTCTACAATTTTATCTTCATCGACCGCCTCCCTTCGAGCAGACATATCGACATCGCCAGCGTTATCCAACTTCAAGGGCGGAATATACTCATACTCCTGTCGCGTTATCTCCCTGGACACCACGGAGTTGTCATCATCGAGGATTTTCCTTGTCAATGTGTGAAATTCATATGTACCGACCTGCAGTACTTTCACGTTCCATTCTTGTTTTCCTGGTGGAACACGTAGAAATGCCATGAACTTCAAAACTAAAAACCAGAGGAAAATACTCCGTGTTTTGTTAATAATCAAATCAATAAATCTTACAATCGCCAGGTCCAGTCAAAACACCATCAACTTCTTGAACAAATTCATACATGAGCTGCACACCATTGGAGTCAATGTGTTTAGGAATTTTTACATTCTTCATAGCCTGGTTCAAGTCCTTCCTTAACAATATTTGCTTCTGCGAGTAGGTAATGTTTTCTTCTACTACAGCAACTACCTCAACATCCAATTCATTAAGCAATTCTTTGCAGCTAATCAGACTCTGTGTAACCGTTTTACAATCGCTAATCAAAACTAGAATGAATGTTCGGATGTATTTATCCTCACTCATCGGCTCGAACACGTTACATGCGTAGCGAATGACTTCAATCCAGGCACTCTTAACCGGAAGCGGCGCTGGTAAATTCGGTGTATATTGCTCCAATTCATCGAAGACAACATTGTTTGTAAGAGGCACCTCACCGCCTGAATTCAGCACCGTGAATTTGGAGCCTTCCGGGCTTGGAAAATTCAATAAAATCACTTTGGCGTTATCATTTTTTGCTTCACTAAGTGACTTGTCCACGAAAACCTGATCGAGGGTGTTTCGAAGAAAGTCCGTCGACGAGCAAGCATCCAGAACGAAGACGTATTCACTGCGTTGCTTTGCAGGCGGCATTGTCTTAGATGATTTCGTTAGATTTACATGTGAATAATAATTATGATATAAATTGATCAATTTTTAATTTATACTTACGATATAGGTATATTATATTATATATATATATATATATATGACGATATATACTTATCATATATGATAGTATATAAGAATGAAGAATAGGTGACAACGACGAATAGTAATAACGATAGAATTGGCGACAACGCAGGAGTATCATAAGATTTTGCAAATTAGCGTGTTAGTAATCCGTGGCGCGAAACGCATTGCCGAATTGAATAAAGTAACGAATATTTCATAGGAATATAACCTAAAAGATTGGTAGTACCGGATATTGATAGGCAACCCAAATTACAAAGTACGCGATGTATTTTTAAACTTTTTTTTGAGTTATATTTCTTAATGTTTAATTTACCTTTCGAGATTAGTGGGCATACTAAACAAACTAGATTTAATGGAAAATCGATTACTAAAAGAATGATAATTCTAACATATGCAGATTGCCAAATATTTTGGGACAAACTTTGAATTTCATATGTTCCACTTTTTTCTTACTTTGCACCTTGTAATACTGATACGGTGTATTTTGTAATTTGGGTTGCCTTAGTCTGATAGGAGTCTACAAACATTAGAGGACGCTGAATGTATTCATTTCAAATTAATTGAAAACGATATATACCGATGATTATCGAACATAATTACAGCAGCATCTAGTTTTGTTGCTCGATCGGGTGCGTACGTCACTCGCCGGGTGAACACGATTAAATTCAATTAACGAAATACAATGGTCAAAATATACGAACTAGGATAATTTCTCGAATTTCCCTTCCCCTACTGACGACCAAAAATTCAAACTCCTCTCATAAGAGTGAACCCAGTGCGATAACTCGTCTGATGCCTCTGATTTTAGAAACAGACAAGAGTGGGGCATCTGTTTTTATAACCTATAAACATAATAGCTGCAAAATTGTGAGTTGTTTGGTGTATTTATATTGTTTACAAACTATAAATTTGAACGAAATGTGGACTATTTGTCGAACGTGCATGACCGGTGAGGTAGAAATGATATCAATCTTCGATCAGGGCAAATCACCATCCATTTATGATATGATCATGGCAATATCGCCTTTAGAGGTAATTTATTTACAATAACTTACTATCATCATTGTGGGTTAAGTACTCATTGTACAATGTAATTATCCTTTTAGCTTTTGCCAAATGACACACTACCCATTGAAATATGTATTACTTGTTGTCAGACTTTAGAGATTACCTACGCTTTCAAGGAACAAGTAATTAGATGCAATGAGATATTGCAGAAGCAAGTTCAAACTTCACTGCAGCAAGGTATGTACTTTTTATACTATGTTTATCTTGTATACTAATTATATATCTACTTACATTTTCCTATTTATACATCTGTAACATTTTATTTTATAGTAAAAGAAGAAAAGGTCGAAGAAAAAGTAGAGGATGGCAATTATAATGAACAACAAACTATCAATTCAAGCGATGAAATTTTTACTAAGAATGTAGCTTTCAACGTTGCATATCCTCCTTCAAAATGTCCAGATCCGTTAATATCTACACGCAATGATACTTTGTCAGAACGCGATGTAAAATCTTTAAATTTTCAATTGTTATTAAGTTCCGAGGCTCGTGATGACGATTTGTCTAAAGATAGTTCATCTTATGCTCGTAATGACGATAATACCCAGTTTGATGAAATGTATGTTAAGTCTGAAGAAGTTGAAGTAGAGGAAAATGGTGTGCAAGATGTAGATAAATGTGGAATTGCTCCAAGTCAGGTGTCCGAAAATGATGATGAATTTTGTTCGGAAGATGATTTACCTATAAAATCGCTAAATAAAAGCAGTGGATGTATCAAGAGATTTCAAAATGTTCAACAAAATTCGAAGGCAAATGGAGAAGGACCTAAGGAATCTTCTGAAGGGTGAGGGTACTTATTTATGTATCAAATTTCACTATGCAGCATGATTTCCTCATATTTCATTTGTGGTATAACACGTGTCAGATTGATGCTGATACTTGGAATAAACGTTGCTGTCGTTACAGCAACGGTTATTCTATTAGGAAACGTTAATATAAGAATGTGATCTGATATACATGTGTACGAAATTCCAAAATTTACTAGTTGGAATTTGCACACCGGTATATGAGCGAATCAATTTTCGATAGTGGGTTATCTCGCAAAGCAATTGTGATATCATTATAGGCTTAACAGCTTTATATTAACCCCTTGGCCTACGTGAGAGTGCTTCAGAGTGAGTTACAACTAAGTGTAGGCTCATAATGAGTCAGTCGTAAAGATGATGCGCATTCGTGGCGTCGCCACTGTCGCGATTTGAAATATGCGCCCTCACAACTACCGCGATTTATGAGTCCTTTTTTGGAATTGTCTCGTTTAACAGTGCGAGAGTGAGTCAATTATTCCCGCGGAATCCATTGTATTTAGGCAAAACGCAATGTGTTACGCGGTAGTCGCGGTTTTAAAAAACATTAATTTATTTTCCGGTGTTGCGCGAGACCAGATTTAACTGGATCTTCAGCTAAATTCCTTGAGTTATCGCGTAACAAGCGCAACGACTTTATTAACTCGGCACAATGAATACACAAATACAAAAGAAAATACACGTTAACATGACAACTCACCTAGGGAGAAATAGGCCGAGGAGTGCGCGTTCCACGTTTTTATAGTGGCGCAAACACCCTTTTTCTCCTCATTCTCGCCCTTCAATGAGCGCGCTTGGCGCGCCCCAAGAACACTTGTGTGCTGCACGCAGGGCTACCAACATATATTTTGTTTAAAGGTAATGGCGCTGCAAGCGCTGTCAAAATACAAATGAAATCCAACTCAACACAATTCAAAAATGTCCGATAATTTGTAAAATCAAAGAATCAAGTTTGACAATGAATAATGAATAAAACTTTTCTTTTGTTAATTTTCTAGATTCACAGATGAAGCTATTCCGAACGCCCATAAATGTGTGATATGCGAAAAAACATTTACCAGGTCAAGCAGTTTAGAGGTACATATGCGAATGCATACTGGCGAAAAGCCCTTCAAGTGTGAGCATTGCAATGACACATTTATGCGCTCTACTGAGCTGAAACGGCATAATCGCATTCACACTGGCGAAGTCACGCCCAAACCCTATAAATGTGAGATTTGTGGTAAAACCTTTATCAAGCCCAGCGTTCTAGCGATACACATCAGGAGACATTCAGGCGAAAGGCCCTTCAAATGCCAACATTGCAATGCGACGTTTAAATACGCCAGTGTCCTGGTGCGACATGTCCGCATCCACACCGACGAAGGCACGCCCAAACCCCATAAATGTGAGGTGTGTGGAAAAAGCTTTGACGTGCGCAGCGAGTTAAACAAACATACGCGAACGCATACGGGAGAAAAGCCTTTTAAGTGTCAATATTGCACAGCCAGTTATACGCAGTCTGGTTACCTGAAGCAGCATATTCTTTTGCACACAGGCGAAGCCACGCCCAACACACATAAATGTGAGGTTTGTGGAAGAATATATAGTGCGCCCAGCTTTTTAAAGAGGCATATGTTAAAGCATACAATCGAAAGGCCCTTCAAATGTCAAAATTGCTCGAAGAGTTTCAAGTGTTCTACTGGTTTGAATTTACATCTTCGCTTGCATTCGGGCGAAAGTAATCCTAAACCGCATAAATGTGAAGTTTGTGGAAAAACCTATGAGACGCCGTATCGGTTAAAGGTGCATGTTAGAGTGCATGCAAGTGAAAGACCCTTCAAATGTCTACTCTGCAATGCGAATTATAAGCATACTGGTGATCTGAATCGACATATGCGCTTGCATGCAGGCGAATGCAAGGCCAAATCTTATAAATGCGACGTATGTGGACAAATCTTTGAGGATTCTGATCATTTAAAGTTTCATGTGAGAAGTCATGCAGACGAAAGGTCTTTTCATGATTGATATACACTGTGATTGGTTGGTAAAGGTGTAAACTTGCCGTTGGTCGATCGTCATCGTGATGTTCTGCTGCATCTGCTCGAAAGCGGGTTCGTGCCTGCCGATATATGTTAACAATCAATAAAACCATGGTTTTAAAAGGTAAAGTATAGGCAAATCCCTACAAAAATGAGGTTCAAATTTAGACATGTGAGCGTTTCATAGACAACAATATAACAGTGCAAAAACAACATTTGTATAATTAATTTTAACTGTATTCGTGGGAATCTTTGTTTCAAATTTTTAAAAGCGTCTCACATCGGACATAATCGGCCATCGTCGGAAATTTCTTACGCGATTAACCTTATCCCAGGCCGCACAAAATTTAATGCTTTGCTCGAAAGGTGGACAAGCTACTTAAAAACGTGTAGACTAACTGCCGTTTGGAAATTTCGCAGCAATTTCTACGTGTGATCTGTTGGTACGGCAATTTTGCATGCTGCGAAAGTGGCTCCCCCTAACTTTCCCAAGCAGTATTTCTTCACCGATCTTAATGTATGAGACGTGATTCTCTATAAATACATTCTTTGAGTTGAGATTGTGAGCGGGGTTTTCTGTACTACGATTAGCAGCGCCCTCATCTGGAAAGCAAACTTTTGAGAAAGCACGAGTTAACAGCACGTTTTGTGCTTCTATAACTATCCGTGTCTCCGTCTAAAACATTAGTCAGACAAAGCTAAGAAGTGAACCCACGCGACGCCATCTGATTGATGGTCGCCTAAGGTATACATATATATATATATATATATATATGATCCCTATATGTGTATAGCGTGTATAGGGAACAATAAACAATTTGTGTACATAACCTATAGTGATTGGCGCAAAAGCTAGGCATTTGTTTATAATCCTACTAGTTTTATTCTATTAACGGTGTGAAGAAGAAGTTTATGTGAAATGGAGAACAATATTTGCCGAACGTGCATGTCCAAGGAGGTAAAGATGATATCGATCTTTGACCAAGCCAAAACACCATCAATAAGTAATATGATTATGGCAATATCGTCTATCGAGGTAATTTATCTATAATACTTTTCCGCAAGCATAGTCTCAATTCCTAAAAGTATTTTTGTGTGATTTTATTTTACCGAGCATTAACTAGTACTGTGTCTAGTAGCTTTATTCAATTAAATTTTAATGAAATTAATCATATTAGGAACTAATTCCAAGAGATTAAGAGCTGCATTTCAAATGACTCATCCGCCGGTATTCGAACCTGGGAGTCAGTCAGCAGTCATTAATTCTACCCACAGTTCCACAAATTTCTACTAGAACAGTGTTATTTATGGTTTTTTAAACTGTTATTATAAAGTGTTATCATTTTAGTTCTTACCAAACGACACACTACCTTCTCAAATGTGCATAACTTGTTTTGAAACTTTGGAGATTACCTATTATTTCAAAGAGCAAGTAATCAAATATAATACACTCCTGCAGAAACAAGCACAACGATTAAAATTGCTTGCAAGATGTAAAAGATTTGCACTGCAAGAAGGTATGTCAATTTTTTTTAAATTTTCTTCTATTGTTACAAATTATTACTATTACAAATGTCTTCTTGATTTTCTAGTGAATCAAAAGAGGGTAGAAGAAGCCATTTTGTCTAATTCGCCGAATGAATCTGTTACTATTGTTGATTCTGATGATGAATTACCTACTGAAAATGTTCCTATCAACGTTGATGATCAGCCGTTGATGTCCATCGATGATACTCATGTTCCTTCGTTCGAACATGGTGAAAAATCGCAAAATCTTGGATTTTCACTAGCACGTTTTGGTGATGTGTCTGAAGAAAATTCATCAAATGGCATTTATTCCCATTTTGAAGAAACAAGTATTAAGTCTGATACGGTTCAGGCAGAGGAGCATTTCGGAGATAAAATCAAAATAATTCAGATTAGATCTAATAATGACGCAGTTGATGTTGAATTTGGTTCAGAAGATAATGGAAGTTATAATACATCTAAATATGTTCAACATAATTCGAATACTTTTGGCGAAATAACTGACTCACCATCTGGAGGGTAAGTTTATTTATATTATCAAATTTGATTTGTTTATGCGGCATTATTTTGTTGTTTCATAGCGGATTTATAGTTGTTGTTTTACTGCGTTGCGTAGCGGTAACAAGTGCAAGTAAAATGAGAAATTCAACCTTTGTTCTTAAATATTTCCTAAACTAAATCGATTAAATGTAGTTTGTTTTAGTTTATTATTTTCACCGAGTGGTATTTTACTTTTATAGAAATAAAATGCGCAAAAAATGAGTAGCTTTAAAGTTTAGATTTTTATTCATATATTCGGTAATCCTAGGATTATAAATCACAGATCAATGGAATCAGTGTGAAATTTGCAGGTAACTTCTGCAACACCTTTTCGTTTAGTTACTTAGAATTTGATATTGTAACTGATAAAGATTAAGACTAATAACCCCGAAATAATGTTCAATCAACATTTATATCGGAAATGCATATTTACATTCATTTTTACAGGCCCAGTCCACTACAGAAGCTTATGCGCATGGACCCAAGAGGCGAAATCACGTCCCAACACCATAGATGCCCGGTTTGTGGAAAAGATTGCGCGACGGCCAACAAATTGTCGCTACATATGAGAACGCATACGGGCGAAAGGCCCTACAAGTGTCAACATTGCTATGCGACGTTTACGCAGAGTGGCTACCTAACTAGGCATATGGGAAACTACACGTCTCGGGCCAAATGTCATCAATGTGAAGAGTGTGGGAAAGAGTGTTGCTCGGCCAGCGCCTTAAAGATGCATATAAAAAGTCATACGGGCGAAAAACCCTACAAGTTCCACCATTGTAATGCCAAGTTTTCGCAGATTGGTAACTTGAATATTCATATTCGCAAACATATGGGCGAATTTTGGGGAAGCCCTAACCAAACAACATAAATGTGATTTGCTATCGGGAAAATCATTTGGGAACTGTTTAAAGATGGTTATGATGACCCAAAACCTACTTGTGATGTTTGTAGAAGAATATTTGAGTAACGCCCCTAGAAACGAGAAACATTACTCTCCATAAAGTATCTTTGTTGTAAGTATACAAAAAATAACAGTTGCCATAATAGTTTTTATTGTAATAATACATGTTTCAATTTTATGGGTTTCCTTTGTTAATATGTTAATTATTTTTAAATTTAAGTAAATTCTCCAGTCCAACTTGGTTGTTTAAAAATTAGTTACAGTTATGCTACTTATACAGTTGTGTTTATATTTGTTAGAGCGTGGAGTGTAGGCAACCCAAACATCATACAATCATAAAATAATACGATGGAGGAAGTCAAATAGGACTGATTGGAGACCATTTGGGAAGTAATATGGCGAGGGCGCTGCAATCCTAGTCATCCATGAGAAAGGCCAATGGATATAGGAGTATTAGTGGCTCCCTCGAGATTTCCCCAACAATTATTAGTGCACCTATTTATTTCAATACAGGAGTCTATAAATATATTCTTTGATATGAATCATTCTAATAGGATAAATAAGATCGATTGCAGCGCCACACGTGCCATAAATCGAAAGTTACGCTGGAATTTCTGCGCTTTCCAACTCTACCTGCTGACAGTTCCTGTCAAAAATGTGTTTGGAATACAAATAAGCAGTTTCCATCAGGCAGCTACAGGTGCCCCCTAACTCTTCCGAGCGGTTTGAACGACACGAACACCTCGCCGATGACGCCGCGCACGTAAGGTAAACCCCACCATGGCGATGTCGTCGATTAAAAACCCGATCGGTGTAACGAGCGCGAAAAACAACAGCAACGTAACCTCCCAAAAGCGCAGGTAATCTCATTGACGGTCGCTCTCGTCCAACAGTGCGCAGCCACCCGTTGTTGTTGTTTGTATCGTCGCATTCCGACGCGGGTGTGTGACGCGCTCCATATCTCAGCGCGATACATGCGAGATAACAGCCGTGTGTGGAAATATGCTCGCGCGTACTTATTGTGACGATTGTCGGCTGTGTTGCAGGTGACGACGTCGACGCGATGCCGTTCAAGCTGAAGCTGAAGAAGTCGCGCCACTACAACGTCGTCTCCAAGTCGCTGTTCGTCATCGCCGTGGAGCTGCTGGATGGCACGAACATCGAGTGCACGCTCTCGTCGGAGAGCACCGGTCAGGACTGCCTCGACGTCGTCTGCCAGAAGCTCGGCCTCAACCAGCCCAAATTCTTCGGGCTGCAGTACATGAGCAAGGCACGCGAGACGCTCACATGGCTAGAGCTGGACAAGCCCATCAAGCGGCAGCTGGACAAGCACGCTCGCATCCTCAGTGTTTACCTGCGTGTGATGTACTATGTGGTGTCTGGTGTACATTTGTTCAACGATGAGGTCACTAGGTAAGTAGTTTTGCAATGCAGCACGCAGGCAGTAAGCAGCCAGTGTTTATTCAAACAGATTGATAGATAAACGTGAATCATATGACAATGTGTATGTTTGACTTTTAGGAATCACTATTTTTTACAGCTGAAGCTTGATGTTATTGAGGGCAAGATTTCCTGCACTCCACAGCAATCGGTGGAATTGGCTAGTTTCTGCATGCAGGCTGAGTTTGGCAATTTTGATGCTGAAAGACATACTGCACATTATGTGAAGGATTTCCAACTGTTTCCAAAGGTATGTTTGCTTTTTTTATTATCATGAGTTTACATGTTTGGCGAAACATGTAAATTTGAGCTGTATTCCACTTAAAAACACTCCACATCGTTGTGTGTAAATAAACGCCAACAAAGTTAACGTTTCTATACCTTTAACAGTATCAATATCTTATATTTACTGTTATATATTTCGAATTTTATCGATACGTGTTTCGGTACTTATATCTAATGTTTCGAAGCTAGAAATGTTCTCTAGTTTATTATTAATTATTTAAAAAAGGAGTGCATGGGAACGCGGGCGTCCATTGTTTATTTCTTCGCCTGCCTCTCGCCGTTTTTGCATTTGCGCAGCGTCCTTAATTACGTTTAATCTAATTTACACACAATGTGCGTGGACGTGGAGCGCTGTGATCGATTCGCACGAATTTTCTGCAACTTTCTGCCTCATTTCTAGTGCTTCTCGGATCCGGAGTACTTGGAGAAGCTCACGGACGCTGCAATTCGGCAGCACGCCGCCTTGCACAACATACCACAGGGTACCGCCGAGGAGTACTACATCTGCGCGTGCCAACATCTCGATGGATACGGCCAGGAAACATATATTGCGAAGGATCGAGGAGGTGAGGATGTTATCGTTGCTGTGTCACTTACTGGCGTTACTATCACGTATCCAAGTGGACGAAATGGAAAAAGTTATGGGTACGTTTTATTTACGTGTCAAAGTTGTATTAGTATTGAATCTTCGGTTCGAAATTTATCGAAATGTAATTATGTTTGGTATTAATTGGATTGATTTTTATGTTTAGTTGGGTTGATATACGCAACGTAATCAACAACAAGCGTGACTTCACAATTGAGTCGGTTGTCGACGGCGATAAAGGCGAGATCTTCCACTTTCCAGACGTGGAAAGCGCGAAGAACGCATGGGTGTTTTGCGTGCTGCAGCATACATTCTACAGGGCGCACGAAAACATTGTGGAAACGGACAGCAGGCCACCGAATCTACCCAATTTTCAGCAGACGTTGCCGGCTGCCGTCGAACCATTGAAACAACTGCGAACGCGCGATAGCTACGAAGATATTGCATACGAACCGACAATAGGGAGTTTGGCGCAGCGGGCGCAGTCAACATCTTGCTTGGATTTGAACACGAACACGGACGTTGACCAACTGCGCAGTCTGCTCCCGTCGTACCGACAAGCGCCCGACTACGAAACTGCCGTCCAGCAAAAGTATCGTAATTCGGCGAGTGCTCTCACCACGGCTGGGCAAATGCAGAGAAGCACAGCGCATGTTTACAGCTCGCAGCCGGAGATCAGGGAGTACTCACACCTATGCTATCCGGATGTGACGCATAATAACATCGAACAGCAGGCGCATGCACAGCAAGCCGCCGCCGCTCACGCTCAACAGAAAATCGTCTACAATTCATCGGCGTATACGAATGCGCAAATCGATCAGTACGACCTATCGGAACAAATGCGACTTTTGCATATGGTCAAACCACCACCACCGTATCCCAATAATAGGATAAGTAGCAACTCAACGCCGGATTTGGCTGGTATTGGTATGTCACAGCTGTCGAAGCCGGCGAATACGTTTATCAACAACATTGTAAGCGGAAGCAGTCCGGATCTCGTGTCGAATCAACACTACCGCTATCAGCCGTTGTATAATAACGTTCACGTTCATCGCTCGCAGAGTTATTTACCACCGCAGCATGGCACGTATGAGAATTTAGCATCGATTTTTAACAACAACATGCTTGGCAGGCCCCATCAAGCAGTGATTGTCGAGAATCCAAACATTACGAAACACATAAAGAAAGTCTACGATGAACGAGGCAACATTATCTATTGCATGCCGTCGAATATGAAGCAGATTCTCGAGGATAATCAACTATCGTCGACGCAGGGCTTTGTGGTGACGCGCAATGCTATCGTGCCGACGTCGGCAACGGAACTTAGCAATCTACATGGCGGTTCGCAAGAGCCAATTTACGAGAACATCCCACTGGCGTGGCAGCACGAGACGTCAAATGGTGGCATGCGTGCGCGCACGCAGAGCATCCAATCGGCGCCGGAGGTGACGCCCAGCAAGGCGAGCCACGCGCCAATGGTCACCATAACGACGTCGTCGCCCAAGGAGAATGTGTACGCCAACATCTCGCTCGTCAGTGTGGAGCCGAACGCAGCGCAGGCGATCACGGTGACGGATGCGCACGCATCGCCGAACAACATGAGTCGAACAAACACGTTCATCATCAATAAAAATTCGTCATCGTTGAATTCGTCGACTTCTAGTCGGCATTTTACGGACTCGGGGAATATTAGTAATGATACGTTCACGACTGACGCTAGTACGACGTCCAGCGGTGGTGTCGGTACCAGCCAGAAGAAGAAGAAACGCTGGGGCATTCTAATGGGACGAAGTAAAAGCAGCGAGAAGGTGAAAAGTGCTACGCTGGGAAGGGAAAAGGACAAGAAGGATAAGAACCAAAGCAACAATCGACATCGGTGGTCGACTGGATTGCCGAGATTGGTTTTACCACCTTCTATCAGTAAGGAAACTATGGTAAGTTTAATTTAATTTTCCTTACTTTTAATTGCATGTAGTTACAAGTTGAATGTATTATTTATTGTAAAGAAAACTTGTTTATATTTAGTGCCAATTATTAGAAAACAAACTAGCCGACAATCAACTCTTCTTTGAATTCGACAAAATTCCAAAGAAGAAACAAAACGCGGACTTCCGTACTGCAAATCTTCCCGAAACGCAACTATTAAATCGCTTCCCCGATTTGTTACCATATGAAGATAACCGGATTAAACTAACACCAACCAGAGATAACAAATATGGCTATATCAATGCGTCCCATATGACGGTAAGTTTCTACTTTTCGTCAACTCTCACTTATAGAATTCCAAGCGTGGAGGATTCTTATTGGAAATTTGATTACAGGCTACTGTTGGCAGCAAACAGCGTTTCTACATTGCAGCGCAAGGCCCAACGCGCGTCACAATTCCGCATTTCTGGCAGTGCGTGTGGGAATCCGAAGTCTATTTGGTGGTGCAACTCACCGAGGCCAACGAGGACATGAGTTACCTACCTGACTCACGAAGTCGTAGCGTTGATGTTGGACAGGTAAATTTATGTTTTTTTTATTGATTGTTTTTGATGTGTGTGCGTTTTTTTTTTTCAAGGAATACCAAATACTCTGGGAGTTTTCGCAAATGACGGGACACTGTGTAACGAGCAAAGTGCGTTTATGCCACGTGCAAACACGTCGTTATAGGACGTTGTGGCATCTGCATTATACGGATTGGGGTGATCAAGGATGTCCTCGGTCGGTGGCGCACTTCCTCGGCTTTCTGGAGGAGCTGCAGTCGGTTCAGAATCACTCGATGGTGGAGATTCCGCCCGGGCACAATAAGAATCCGCCGGTTTTGGTTCATTGTACCGCTGGTGTAGGACGTACTGGATTGACAGTGTTATGTGATTTATTACTATGTACTGTTGATAATAACCAGGTAAGTACTTTTTTCTTTAATATTGTTTTTTCTTACGTCTTATTTGTCGAGTTCCTAGTTAATACTTTTCCATTCCACTTAATATACTTTATTGTTTTTTTTTTTCCTTTAGGAAGTTGATATTCCAAGAGTAGTCGGCCTCCTTCGACATCAACGGCCACATATGGTGCAGACGATAGCTCAGTATCGCTTCGTCTATTCACTGCTCATACACTACATGAAGCAGAACCGATTGATTTGACCACATACGTGTGTACCAAGTGCCATTTGCTCTTTTTCGTAATATCGGCGACGACAGTCGTTACCATACCTAATTAATCTCCGCGCTTACTTGCTGCTTGTTTTGTTTGCGTAATCACCAATACGTTCTTTTTGCCTATCCTTCCATTGTATACAAATAATTGTCACATTTGTTGATTTGACGCTTGACTAACGACCAGTATTTTTCTGCGAAAACAAAGTGTACTTAACGAACCGTTTTCATATTCTAGTAGAATTAGTTGGCTATTTTTAACGCGACTTTATACGATATTAATTAATATACGGCTGTGTACATACTCGTTTCTTGCATGAAGATTTATGAACTTGAAAAACAAATACATATCTTTATGATGTATATGCAAGGCCTTTCTTATTGTTGGGCATGTTCTTTTAAATATTCAGTATGACATTGTGATGCCAGTGCCTTAATTTTAATGTACTATTGTATTATATTTGACGATAATAATAAAAAATGTATGCGAATATCTTATGAGGAATAAAGTAGATAATCGATAAGTATTAATAAAAAAACTGACTGATTTTTGGCAAAAAAGTTAAAGTTAAAGCTAAAATAGAATCAAATAAAAAATGATATCATTCTCTATGAGTAAATGTAAAAATATCCTGAAAAAGTTTAAATGATTTCGCGAAAATTACAATTCAAGTTGCATGAATATTTTTCAAATTCTAACAAAATCTGAAAATCGATAAATGCCAATTAAGAAAAATACCGATGATATATAATTTATTAGTAAAGATTCATTAGAATTGTAATAAAACATAACTAGATTCTTATCAAACAAATCACCTCGCGCGACATTTATGACAGTTCCAATTCAATGCATTAAAAGATTTCGAGAACTTTAAGATAGTATCTAAAATATTGGTATTAGGATCACAGAGATGCGAAGAGATAAAGTTTGTATGAAAATGTGTTCGTTTTAATCCCTAAACTTTCGTCAAGGTGCATGCCCCCCAGTGGCTCAGTGGTAGAGTCGACGGATGCGGTGCAGAAGGTTGTGGGTTCGAACCCCACCCGGGGCTCGTGACTCGTGCGGAGTTCGCCGCGAAGCGGCGAACTATAAGATTGCAGGGCCGCCGGGTGAACGAAGTACCGCCGCGAAGCGGCGGTTGACCATTTTATTTTGCTAAAACATATGATTAAAATAAAATTGAAAAAAAAAAAAGGCTTTTACGCCTCCGCAGGCAGAAACCGAACCTGGGACGCCCGAACAGAAAGCCTCTGCCTTAACCACTACACCAATTTCCTGGCTACTTGCATTCAGTCTCCGAACATGCTAAGGCATCGTGCATGTTGCAATTCAAATGAAAGAGGACATTATCCCGTAATGAAAACTTCCTTAAAAACTTAACAGTTTTCGAGAATCTCTGCTACAAATAAATTATATTACAATGAAAGTCTTTCTCGCATTATTATTTCTTTTCCTTTTGTTACAAATTTCAATTCGTACATATTTCAATCTTATTCTCAGTACATCATTAGTATGGAAATGTGTTTGTTTTAATCCCTAAAATTTCGTCAAGGGTATACACCTTGACGAAATTTTAGGCAGTGGTAGAGTCGAAGGATGCGAAGCTTGGTTCTAACGCCGACCGGGGTCCGCGCACTCGTCCAATTGGTGCTCGTGAGTCGTGGCTCGTGTGGAGAACTATAAGATTGTAGGCCCATCGGGGAAACGAACTCTATTTTGTTAAAATCAACGATTCAAAAATTAAATTGAAAGAAACACTTTTTCAAGTACACAGGCGTGATTCGAAGCGGGGACTGGCTGGCGATTGTCTCCGGTCATACTAAAATGATATCAAATGAAAGAGAACATTCTTTATAGTAAAATCATAAAAACATCCTGGAAAAGTAGAATAGTTTTCAAGAAAAACAAAGAACTAACAAATAAATAAATAGAAATGGACGCCCTTGCATTGGCAGCATCAGTCCTCACAATCGTGCCAACCGGCTAAATCCATGGCACTTTGCGTACTGGACTTCCCGTGGCTACGATATGGCAGCTGCAAATCGGCCTTTGTGCGTATTCTCACGAAATGTGGGGTATGGTCGTAAAAGTTTCCAAGATATGGCTTCTCATAGTCAGACTGTAGCCCGAATAGTTTCCGATATATAATTTCTCAAAATCAAAATTTCAATACTTCTCAACATAATGCTATAAACATTTGCTTTCTTCGTTCTTTGTGCAGTTTTAAAATAGAAACATTATGAGTAGTAGTGGGATTTTGGCCGATTGAAGCGCCTTGCTTTCACGGGACCAGCGTTTATACAGCTGTCTGCATTTTATTTAGGTATTTTCTTTGCATTCAACCATAACAATGTTGTGCATGTAAAGCTGATCCAGATCGAGCTTCGATTGCATCAGCTTCCATTACTACCACAACAACGCACGCAACGCATCTCAAATCGCGAGTGTGCGAAACATTCTCGAACAATCCAGACTCTCTAAGGTGTAGTAACCCTGATGTTCACCAATCCGACGCTTTCCTGTGACGATCCTCCTTCCCCACTCCACCGTACAGCACTCCCACGACAAATTTTCTAGAAAGATCCACGTGCGAAAGCACCAATCGCACGACACCAGCTAAGCTTTTGACCTGTCGCCAACTGAAGAAAAGTGCAACACGTTGAAACGCGCTCGAAACCTGCAAGCAACATAACATATTATCACCAAAGTTGCAAACACTCATTATCTATTCAAATCAGCGTGAATAAGCATCTCTGTTGGATTGCGCGAATAAAAAACTAACAATAAAGTGCATAATAAAGCTATAATATAAAAAGCTAAATAACATATCATTGTTTTTAAACAAACCGTACCGCGTTGCTGACTAAATACTCAATTAATAATTACGTTTTGAGTGAATACAATTGTATTGCGTGTGTTACACGACACATTCAAGTCGCAGCAGGACTAGCAGTGGAATATCGTAATATGCGACAGATTACTGTAGTATCTTCTAATTTGTTGATTAAAGTGTTGACGCGGGCCGTGAGAGGGACTGAGCGGCATATGCACTGTAAATTTACTGGTTGCACAACATTTCTTAATACCTTCACTGATAAGAAAACGATCGGAAATTGGCACTTTTAAACGCTGATAAGACCTTCTAAGACACCAGAATGTAAGTATTTTGATGAGTTACACTTATAGAATGTGAAAAAAAATGACATAATCCAATTTTACGATGTACAATATATTGTTCCCATATAATTCCATTTCTTGTTTGTGCGATTTTCTGGTAACCTAATTGAGATAATTACATTGTTTTAACGGGAAATTGTTGAAAAAGAGTTCCTGCAAAGTATGGTAGCATCGCCAAAGCGTTCATATTTATAGTTATGGCGCTACAGCTCTTCAAAGTTAACGCATTCTCGAAACTATCAAAAACATGCTTTGGATAAATGAATTTTCCGGCTATATTATTTGAAATAATTACTTAGTTTTCACTGAAGCTTATAAAAGAAGAGTTCGAACATCGACCACTATTATACGACTAATTGACAATTGCGAGTTAATTAAATTTTCCCAACTGATCTAAGGAGGGTTTGGGTACGTAATGCTAGTACCGCCAAATTTGGCATACTTATGGTTATGACGCTATCTATGGTTTTACAAATTTGATAAATTGATACTTGATACTTTGGAAAATTACGTTTATGGGTTAAATTAAAGAAGTTTTCCCGTTTTCCGTATCTCTAACTAAGCGGAAGATGTGTTGTTTCTATCGATGGGATTATTTCTTAGAAGGGAATAGTAGAATTACATGCCTCAAAGTTAAAATAGCTCTTGTTGGAAATTTTCAAAATGTCTTTATGTATTTGCTAATTCCTAGCAATTCCTCTAATAATTCCGCTAATAACGTTTTCAATGTTGTATTATAAACTTTAAAAGTATTAGTTGTCCCTTTATACTAATCGTTTACGATAATTCTATGACTATATATTATTGTAACTACAATACAAAAAATAGCCCAATAAAACGTTATTACAACTTGTTGATATGTTTGCTTCTCTTATAATTCATGCTATTTTCCTGCTGCGACAATATTTTGCTAAAATCTTATTTTGCATGCATGCTATTTTCGTGCCACAATATACTTATATAATCACAAAAGCATTATTCTCAAATCAATTAAAACAAGACTCACACACACGATACGACAATTTCGAGACCTGCAAAAACATGTCGATTATCGATGAGTCACGATTCCACGAAATTCCCCGTTGCCCCCATTCCTGCTGCCTCCCACTAAGCCACCCAAAATGTCTGCCTTTTCTCGACGATTATTGGTCGTCCCTGACGTCATGAGGACGACGAATGAGAGAACGATACGTACGCCAAAAAGCTGAAATGAGCAGGCGATAAACTCGCGAAGCGCATGCCTGACCGCGGTTATAAAAGCCGGCTCCTGCAGTCGCGGCGCGACACAATTTCACAACTTGTGCGATCGCTAGCTCTGAGTGGTGCTTCGCTGCTGCTCCGAGTTTTTTTTCTGCGTTGAGAAAGTGCCCTACAACCCGTTCCGTCGGCAGAGTGCAACCACAAGTTTTCCAGCGTCTGCAAATTTGCATAAACCAAGTTTTTGACTAGTGTCTTTCTTGTGGTGTCTGGTGTTGCATATCGTAAGAGCGAAGCGCGTTTTATTAACGTTCAGCGCTCTAGAGTAAGTAATTTTTCCTTTTTTATGTTTAAAGTTATGTGTTTTACGCGTTACACTAATTTTTCGTGGAAATCGAAGGATTAACCAATTGGAAGGCATTGATTTTTGTGGGATTCCCACAGTGACATGTAGGCGTAACGGTAGTAGAACGACCTTGAACATATAACGTCTCATGCAAACGGACATGTTTCAACACGATCGCGCCTGTGCGCGGCAGGTTCAAGCCTGCTGTTCAAACAAACGAGCATACGCTTTCTCTTATCGCGAATTGATGCGCGGCTGGGTTTTTTTCCTCGTTGAGTCACGCTCTTTGTAGAGGTACCGGCCCGAGCTCGTTAGTCTGGCGCTATATTGGACTAATTTGCGTTGGGGCCTCAAAAAGGTGGAATCGCGCTAAAAATACGCGTGTTTACACTGCGATATCAGAATTCACCAGTACTCTAGACATTTGTTTAAGCTATCGTTATGTATATGCAATGAATTACGACATTTTTGCTTCGGAACAAAACAAAAATTCATGAAATTATGAAGAAATTGACTTTGCTTTTGCATTATCAACATTAAAATACTTAAATTTTCCAAAGAACAATACATTATTTAGTGGTAGTGCTACATTACATAGTGTCTTGATAAATATGATATTAAATAATCATTTGTCATCAATTTTACAAATATTAAAATTAATATAGTAAAATTTTGATGTCATTTTTGTCAAATTTTTAACAAATTTTGAATGATTGGACATTATAAAAGTGTTAAGTGATTGTAAATACGTTTAGTAAATGATATTGAATCCAATTTTCTTTCAGGTTGAGAGTCCAGCACGCTCAACTCTTCTTCTGGTGAGATACAAGAAATCAACATTTTTACAAAAACTTTCGACGAACAAATTGTAAGTGTTTTGCAATGCCGCTCATCAGTAAAGAGCGCTCCCATAGGAGAAATAGGAACCCTGAGTTAAAGGGCTTGTTAACAATCTTACAGTATCGTTCGCCATGGCCGTACCCGCCAACTCCGGACTCAATTGCACTTCGTGGCGTGAACCTAGCTGCCAAATCGGCGGCGCAAAACAACTTGATGCTGAAAGTAGAGGCGGTGGAGCAGGACGACGAGCTGGGCTTTTCAGTGGATCCTCACCTTATCCAGCCGCAGATTGTCCAGCCTACACTCGAGGATCTGCTAATCGAAAGAGTAAATATGCCATGCTCCCACTTAAACTAGTTGCGCGCGCACGTTTACTGCTTCCGCTAAATAGTCGCGCTGCGAATCGCCGCCGCTCAGTACTAATCATGGAGTCTCTCTTGTTTCTCCTGCAGGATACGGAGACGCACTTTTGCAGGAGCCCGGAAGACGCGCAGTGCTTGCCCATTATCGACGGCAACGTGCGCATGGAGCACTGCATCAACTTGGATTTGTATCTCGCGCCGATACCCGACAAGATGGACAATTTTTATACAGATGAGCTAAACACTCCTGATACATTCGGTAATTACTATTTTTTGTAGTAATTTATGAAGTACGGTGGAAATGAATATGTTTGCATACTGAAAATATGCTTATCAAAACTATTAAAAATGATGAACTTTGAAAATATAATGAAATGATTGAATGTCAGTTAAATTAGGAAATTGATGTTCTTTTTTTCTTTCTAAAAATGAGTAAATTATTCTCTTTATTGAGAAATCAAAATCACTTATTAAATTCTTTAGAAGTATGATAAAAGCGGCCATTTTGAGTATACTTGCGTCTCTTATAATAAAGTATTGAATGTCTTCAATAGCTAATTATTGTCTTGTTTTGTCTGTTTAGAAGCTACAAAAGAGCTTAATAAGATTATCAACACAACGCATCTGAAGCAGTCGTACGGAAATCCTTTCAATTTTCCCGCAGCAGCAGCACAGCCGATGGTCACGTCATCGGCGGCCCTCGCCATAGAGCGACTTCGCGAAACCACCAGCAAACGCTCAGCGCCGGCCACATTCAATTTCGGTACCGATAGTCAAATGCAAAATCTAAATCAACCGCTGGAGGGCGAGATGATGATGGACGGCGACGCCGTCGATCACGGCGGCCTCCTCACGCCCGAACACTTTCTCAGTGACGATATCAATTTGAGCGAATACGATCTGCTTACCGATTGGAAAGATGCAATTATAAACGATATGAATAGCGATAATGTAACGCAGCGCGATAATGACGTCGTACAATTCGCGCCCGACGCAATGGTTAGTTGTGTAAACGCTACAGCAGTCAACGAACATCACAACTATGCGCTGAAGCTCAACTTCGGCCAGCTTCTGCCGTCCGAAGGCGAGGCACTACCGACGCCTGATATAATCAACACGATACTCAACTATGATGAAGATACGGAGGGAATGAGAATTCAAGGACAGGTAAACAGTTTGGTTTTTCTTAGAAAAAATGAAGTTGGACTTACGGTTTTTCCTGTTACAGTTGGTGACTCCTCAACAAATCAAACAAGAACTGCAGGCGTTGAAGGAAGAGGAGCCGGAGATATTCTTCATCACCGAGCAGGGGCAGCACTCTTCACCCGAGGAATTCAAACCACAGGACGATGACTCTTCCATGCAGTCGGCAGCATCTCCGATGGTGGTGGCACCTTCTAAGGGTAAGCGCCTCCGTCGTAAGAAGCAAGACTCCGACGATGAAGACTACGTCCCACCTTCACATACACCACGAAGGGGCGCAGTCAGACGCAAAACCGTCAGAGTGGAAGACTCGGACGATGAGGACTACACCCCGGCGAAGATCCCGAAACGTGGTCGTCCTTCGAAAGCAAGTGTAAGCACCCGTTCTTCAGAGTCCTCCGAATGCTCCAAGTACCGCGAGATGCGTGACAAAAACAATGAGGCTTCGCGACGGTCGCGTCGAAAACGCAGAATGCAAGAGCGCGGTATTGAAGAAGAGTGCGATACTCTCGAAATCGACAACGTCCGACTACGTGCCAAGGTTGCCGAAATGGAGAAATCCGTCGCGATGTATCGCAACAACATCATGAGCCTACTCATGAACAAGGCAAACTAAGGAGGACTCCGGGGGCCATCTTGAATTACCACCCATCTCAGAAAATATCGTGTGATTTTACAGGCGCCAGAGTCTGAATAATTTTAACAAAAAACAGCGCATAGTTAACCAGTATAATCATATGTAATCAAGCATATATTACCAACTATTTAATGGAAAACTAAAACGAACTAAAAAAGGCACATGTTTGAAAAATTTGGTTATGGGTTCAATAACTGTGTAATCTGTTTGTTTTTTTTTACGTACTTATGCATTTTATAAATGTTTTATACTATATTGATGTTTCGTTGATTGCAAAATTATTATTTTGAATGCATTTGATTAGAAATGCATTTAGTTTTTAAGTTTTGTTTAATTTAGTGGAGTGGAAAGTTTATAGAACTCTAAACATTATTTGTATTTAATACATGATTATATTCAATAATAAACAAAAGCAATTCAATTTGTTCTCTATAAATATTTCTTATCATCATTTTCAGGTGCCGTATTCAAAAAGTGGTGTTTTCAGTAACATTTAATATTGAAAAAAATCTATTCATCAGAAAGAAACGCTAATTTCATTTTAAACAATTTTAAAAACAAAGTGGAATTATAAAAGTAGAATTGAAAACTAAAAAATTCTCATATGTAGAAAGAAACACTAACTTCATTTTAAACAATTGTAAAAATCAAAGTGGAATTATAAAAATAGAATTGAAAACTTAAAAATTCTCTGAAGATATTGCAATCCTGATGGTGGAATATTTATGGCCTCAGAAGCTCCTCATAGGCAGGAATACCATTATTTGGATCAAATAGTTGAATAGCTAATGGATCTTTGCATGTAATCTTTGCCAACTTTTCTGTATTAGTATACGATTCGAGATGTTCCAGTACCACAACACGACTCTGAGAAAACATCTTCCGGTCGCTTAGAATGGCGTAGAATTGCTCAACCGGCTGGTCAAGCCATTCGCGCTTAATCTTCCGAAATTCTTTGCAGTCACTAATTTGTTCAATGTTTCCATAATCGACAAAATGAACGCACATCCTGCCATTATAACGCATAGCTCTTGCTCGGTACCATAAGTTGTCGACATGGTACTTGGCAATGCATATAAAGTTTTCGAATTTGTCTGGTAATACTACGAACTGCTCCGACCAATGCTTCTGAATGTCTTTATGCAATAACTTAAAGCCGCCGGCACTTGGAGGACAATCGTTCAACTCGAAAATCACGGAATTATCATCGACGACATTCACAATCGATACTGAAAAGTGCTCAGTGGTGGGCAGGTTGCGATAATTGTAACTTGGCACAAATTTAGAAGGGCTTAGCGGATTTGGCGTGCAAGTTACCGGCCTAGGGGACGGAGTAGTCACTCGTCGGATTATGTTGGCGTTTGTCGATGTATGTCCCTCATCCATGTCTGGTGGTTTATTGAAAGCATTCTGGAAGAACGCATTCACGTCAATTTTACCACAACGAATCTTTGCTAATGCTGGTCGTCGCGTAGTTGCCTGATCCATTATCTCAAGATCAATGACTTTCTCCACAATCAGTCTATGAATGGAATCAATGACACTGCTGGGAATGCCAGTAGTCAGAGGCACATTGTACAGTCGTACTTTCTTTGCCACCGTGGGTATGTCCATGTAAAATACGTTCTTCCATACCTCATCATATTTGCAATCTTCTACGTTGCCATAGTCGATCATTCGCACGCGTACCTCTTGCTGTTCGACATCCAAGCCAATAATTTCACCCCGATAGTACTTCTGGTTCAAGTGGTACTTGACTGTGCAGGGATTACCAACCTGCCAGACGACATTCGCCACGGGCTTGGCTGGGTGAAAACGGTCCCATATTCTCTGCTCGAGGTCTTGCAATTGTATAGGGTCATCCATCAAGTTGTGAAAGTAAATATGCCCACTTTCGTCTACGTACGTTGCCACAGCCTGGAACTTACACTCGTCGATATAATCTGCTGGTAACCAATGCTGTCGCTCGGTGCGATTGTGGCCTAGAGTTGGAACTGTTTCGAAAGACGTTGAATCATTTTCTGCAGTTGCACGGGACGGTTTCGGTCGCATGGCTGCACAAACATCGGCAGCACACCAAGGTGAAGTCAAAACAGCCAGTCCTTGTTTACAGACCAATTTATTCACGTTTTTTGTAATAATTTTAGAGGGTTCCAAAGCTGATGGAATGATTGTTTCTCGTGTCCAGAGAATAACCGACGGTGTAGTTTCACCCGATACACATTTCAAACGAGTCATGTGGACATTTATGTTTTTGAGTAGCAAGTCGTTAAGATAGTCAACAGCTGTGAGGCTCCAACATTTTCCCAGTGGCTTAATACCATAGAGACACACAATCGAAGCCATTCCGGGTATACCGGTAAACTCCTCGGAAAGTTCTCCCATTGCGTTACCATCAAGTTCGAACTCCCTGCCAAAGTCGATGCCAATAACTTGGTACTGATTGTTCTGCAAACATTGTGTGACTTTCGCTCGCCAGTATTGTCGTGAGGTTTTGTTGTATGCTACGCAGACGTCGTCAACATTCCATGCGTCGCGTTTGAGCTGCTGGTGTGTAGCTTGATACAGCTGAAATTTCAGATCGAATTTTTTCAGCTTCTTAACAAAGTCCTTCTCTTCAGCGATGTGCAGGTAAATGCAGTGTGGATTGACAACGTGAAGCACTTTGACTGGAACGAGGATTTGATCATCAGATTCGTTATCATCAGCTTCATTCTCTTCTTCGTATTGGCTAGGTTGTGATTGCAGGAGAAGGCTTGTGACCACCGCTGCTTCGTCTGTTTCTGAGTGGATATCGTGACGTGGCCATTGCATATCTGTGGATCTGCATTTGTGAATTTCGATAGGTAGCATTAGGTTGACAATGCAAAGGATGTTATGCAACGATATTGAATAGCGGAGAGTTCAATTCAGGGAATCTAGTAGTCGGCAAATAATTGTGAAATGCGTATTGTGTTATGTAGAGAAGAGATCCGAGAATGCCGGGGTAGTGAAGTACATACCGTAACAACAAGGTGTATTAACAAGTAACAGTGTCTTTGAGTGTTGCCTCAGAACAACTTTCTCAGCGCATAGATGTAGATGAAGGAAGAGGCGAAGTGCTCACGAGTGTGGTCAAGAAACAAGTGAATAAAATCGGAAAGAAGTAGAAGTTAAAAGCTGCTCTTGAGAGGGTTGGATTTTGGAGATTAGCCAAGCCGAGCGAGAGACATAGAGCCGGTATGACTTGATACCTTGCTTATATTATGGTTACAATAGTTACATTAATAGAGTACCATAAAACGGGTAGGCACGTCCGTATCGGGGGTATAATGATTTAGCGAGCACAATAAAGTAATAAAAGCAAGGCAATATAGGAAACTAATATCATTTTGTCTAAATAACTTTTAGGACATAAAGCGTTCAGGTTTGGGTCACCCAGTGCAAGCACTTAATATTTCGAAAATTTTGCTATGTTATATTGCCACTGGTAACAACAATGGGAATATGGCCTTTTTGAGTGCTATTGACCTGGTTAGTTATAAATTGTACCGGCTAACGGTTTTGGAAGTTGTACACAACATGTGTATCGCAGATTGTGTGTGGGAAGAAACCACACAAGTTCAATTCAGGGAATTTAGCAGTTGGCAAGCAATTTACAATTTCAAACACCACTGAAGGTTCATAAAAATCCAGCAATCCTCAATGAATTAATGATACCAGTACTGCGTACTCTGATAAGCGAAAAGTTCATTATTCTTAATATACTTACATAAATCCCGTTGATAAAAGCCCCTGAGATTCGACCATTTTGGCATTAATACACAAATCATAGAAGCCATTTGAATCAAACAATATAACTTCGGGTATTTCCTGTTGACGATGTATTTGCAACGTTAGTGGTTCGGCGGTTTTCATCAAATTGTTGAGATAAGCAATTCCTGCTTGATTCTGCCCGTCGCCTGTGTAACTCACATGCGCAAGACTGACTTTGTTTGCCTAAAAATATTACACGGGAAACATTAACTTAATTTCAATCAAATTCCTTCAAGACTTACCATTTTAGCAAAAGAAAAGAATTGTTTATTCAACTTAAACACATCCCTATACTTCACGATTTGTTCACTTCCAGTATCCACAAACAACACCTTCATTGTTCTATCGTTGTGGAAGGCCTCGATTATGAGTCCGCGGTACCAGGTTTCCGGTACATTCTCTAAGTCTTTGTGGTTCGTTACCCGAACTGCGACGCCCATATTTACAAGGGGGGCATACAACCTCTCGTTTTTGAGATTATTCTGTTGCTTATAAAATAATTGCAGAGCAACCGTCTGCTGTTTCATGTATTCCTCGTTAGCAACCTGCAAAAAATCAAAAATATACAGATAATTAGTATTTGCGTATTGGTGTTTGCAAGAAAAGAAAGTACATACACTTTGTACGTATAATGTTACAGCATCAACAACGGAAACAATGCGTATAGATTCGCCTCCCATTTTTAGAAGTTCTTGCCGATACTTCAACATATTTGATTTCTGGACGTAGGGTACGGCGGTAACATCGTCAGCATTGTAGATTGCTGCACGTCCGCGGAAAAGTATGGTATTTCGTAATGAAAAGGCGTTATTCTGTGCACTAACGTTTAAATCGACGACGTAGTGCGTTTGAAATACTTCCTTGATTTCCATTACTACTCTTGAACTGCACACAAATATAGAATAAGTATTCGGGTGCGTGAAAATGAACCAGTTAATTGGTTCGAAAATGATTTACTATGTTCTTCTAGGCGAACACAATGATTATATGTTACTAGATTAATGTAATAATTGCTACATGCTAGAGGATTAATTTAAACATATATACCCTGATAACAAATCGTACATTAACTCGACATGTGATTCATTCCATGGCTCATCACGTCGTTCCACCAAATCGTACAGTTTGCATTCAAATGCAAAAGGTGGAATTAGGGCAAGCTCATCCGAAATAGTACAAATTCTAAAAAATGCAGTTCATTTAAATGGTTAATATTAGGGGTGTTCAAACCTATCGGTCTCAACGTCGCTATGTTTTGATACGTGTCGATACATATTTCGATTGATTCCGGTCGATCAGGACGATCCCATTTCGGGGTCTCCTTTCCCTTTGGACCTAGTTTTTGATACTTACTCCTCAATGGGCACTTCACAAGTGTGTCCGTAGTCAAGAAAATGTACGATGCACTTCGATTCATCCGGCAGATATCTTTGTAGACAAGCACGTCGCCAGCAAGAGTTACCAAATTTGACAATGTACATTTCATCTGAAGATGCATCATTTTAGCAGTTAACTTGATTTACTTGTGAGTAGAATAATTACTTACTTGGAGCTGGTATTTCCACAGATGTGACGAGTGATTGGTCAAAAATTTTCTTTAACCGTTTGTTGAGTTCGGCAATATTCTTGGAATGTGCTCCCAATTGAATGAAAAACTTTTCTGGAGAGATAATATGTGTTATGTTGACGTTATGCATTGTATCTGTAAATAAAAATATTTAATCGTATTAATATATTTGTGTTTGGTTTGTTAATTTTCAAAGAATTTGTGATTCTTCCACGTAAAGCGTTTTTCAAGGAGGTGTTTACGTTCGCCAAAAAATTACCATTTACATTATTCTCGATAATTTAACAATTACTTTATTTTGACATGTTAAACATCATAAAGTCTATAAAATCTCTTTGATTAAATAATCAAATATTAAGAGGACCCTACACGAGAGGACCCTGCCAAGTTTTAGATTTTTTATTTTTTCATATTTGCTAGGATTATAAATAAAGCATCAATCGAATCAGCATGAAAATATCTTTAAACTCTTGAGACAGATTTTCATTTGATTACTTAGAACCAGTATTACAGGTTTATAAAGATATTAAAGTTTGAATTTCACGTTTTAGTTCCGTATTTACGCGGTGGAAATTCGTAATACACAAATCGTAGAATCCACATTCATGCAGCGATTGGTACTCTATTAAATGTAGTTTGTTTCGGTATACCCAATGTGAATTAATTTAATCTGTGAGAAATCTGACGTACAAAATATCGTAGTAATCTTGAGTTTTTAATCCTCAGTCCCGAAACTTCCGATCTTTATCAATAGATAGCGCCAGCAGGCTTATAACTACAATTCAAATCCAAAAATTCCCCTTTTCGGGACTAGAAGTAACCATTGTAATTTTCGTAGGGAAATTTTAAGTTGTTGAATTCAAACAAATGTCAAGTGGACTTACCCTTATTCAAATTAATTGGAAATCCTTTAAATAACTCATCGTCATTCGAAGTGGATGTGGAAGCGATGGTAGTATTAGACTTTTTTCGTACTCCTTGAATCTCTAAAGATATAAACACTATCCATTTATAAACACTATTACTATTTATATTTACTACAAATACTACCTGATTGCGCAGCATTTCCTATTGCGTTTTCCTGCAGACCTTCAACAGACTCTAGATCTTCAGTGACTAAGTTAAACTCTTTCCCAACGGCCGTGTTCAACTGGAAATGCTTCATCAAATCGTCGGTGAAATCAGCGAAACGAAACGCCTGGTCCTTATCGCACACGTCAGCTGATAGCTCTTTAATTTGCAAGGCGTGCGGCAAATCTCCAGCCACTGCCATGCGCTGCATAAGCAAATCGACATTCTCTAGTTTGTTACCGGATGGCGGCTTATTGATAACACCATCGCCGGATGCAACCAATTCCTGCAGGATCCCGATATTCTCCATGGCTGTGCGGTCGACTGCTTGTAAAGTCTTCAGGGAGCTGTTCGCCATAGATGCTACTTCTTGCAGGAGATTAGTTTCAATTAACTGCAGTTTGCCATGGCCGGCCTGGAAGCAGTTGGTAATGGATCTCTCTAGCTCCAAGTCTACTTTAGGCTTGCTCTTCTGAAGCTCGCCAATGATTGTCTGGAAGACAAAGAAAAGAAAAGAATGTGAGGCAATGATCTATTTTTGGTGATGACTTGTGTGATGGTGAAGTTGAGCTTTGTTGCTTTGTTTTGTTGCATTGTTTGGCATCATTTTCAAGGAGTACTAGTACTATGATGATGAATGTTATTGTTCTTAGAGTAGTTTTATCGAGTTAAATCTTTAAAAAAATCGATATTTTATTGTTATAACATTTAGGAACTACAAATATACATAACAATGATGTACTGATTGGAACTGCGACATAACTTGATCTATTCTTCTGATTTTAATGCTTAAATATGCGACGAACATTCGAAATGGACTTCTGGAGATTAGTCCGCAAATCGAGATGGGAACGAGTACCAAACAAAACAATAAGAGAAATGATGGGAGTGAACATCGACATAGTCATCGAGATCGAAAGAAGGCAGCTGGAAAGGAACGGACGGGCAAAGGATGGGTGAAGAAAGTTTCAAAGGCGAAGATACCACGAGAAGTTATAGACCTTGGAGGATGATGATGAAGTTATCTTCTGCATTCGTTCTTTATGTCTGCATTGGTCTGTATGTTTATATAGTATTATGTATTGTAGACGCAGCCCTCGCTTACGATGCCTTTGAAAAAAGGTGTTGTGAATTTGCATTATTTCTTAGGATTTGATTTCTCTCTTTAGGATGTGTGCCTAAACACGGTTGAACCAATTATCAGGTGTTCCGATAAAGCAGCGTCTACTGTGTATTGCCAAGATGCCAAACAATAGAGACTAAACATATAAATACGATATAGAACATATGTAAATAACACTAGTGCGTAGCAATTACATCATACGCAATTGCACCCGGCAAAGATCGACACAACTTTAGCGGCTCACGTCAATTGTCTCAAGTTGCAAAGTTGCAAACCAGCCAGCCAGCAAGCAAGCATGCGAACCACTCTAGGTGTCCCACCTTCTTCAGCATGTTCAGGTAGGCATTGCAAGAAGGCGCCCACTACTCGGCGAAAGAAAAGCAAAAGTCTACACCTCATATGCGCAGCCAAAGCGCCAGTACGCCACGAGATGTGCGCGGAGTTGGCGAAACCGACAGTCTCACAATCAGATTAGCAGCACCTCTCTCCTGCCAATCTCCTCATCAAACCGCTTGCCAAACCACAGTAGTTAAAGTGACACGACGCAGTGACCAACCGAAAGTGCAATAAGTTTCACTTGCATACCACCGTTGTCGCACCGAAACATTTTCATCTTCGGCCAACGAATAAAACAGTTTCCATAACACAGCTGCCTGGAATTACGATAGACTTTACAATGCGTCCATTACACGGTGTACATACAGTGCTGATTATTCTAGGATATTTATTAATTACAGGTGAGCATTATGAACGGTGCTTCATTTTGAGGTGAAGGAAGAGGAGGGGGAGGGGGAGGAGGTGTGCTGCGATTATCTTCTATCTAACCAACTCTCCTGCGGCTCGTTTTCAACATTTATTTTGTCGTTTGCTTGGCGAGTTTCTTGCGAGAACTGAGAGAACTTATTCGCACATTGTGTGCGCACTTTAAACTCGAAGGCCTCGTCAATAAATTTCTGTTTTTCTTTAGATTTCTTTAGTTTTTTTTTTGAGCATTAGGCATACAGTGTTTTAAAAAGCATAAAAGTCTTGCAATTACCATCAAGCAACATCTATAAACATTAACATAAATAACCTTTGTTGATCTAGCAACATTTTATTGTAGTATGTAAAATATGTATGACCAAAACGTATAATAGGCAATTTTCCACATTAAATTATGTTACGCTGTTTTTAATTTGCATGATATTAGACAAACTCACGGTTTAATCTGTCGCGAATCGATTGTTGTTCGTCAGTTATTTCTTTTAACCTTTAGATGCCATTCTGGAGTTCTAAGGTCTTTTCAAACTCCTTATACGTTTTTCCTAAGCATAAATATTTCAACTTAATGAAGATTTATATTCATTTAAATTCGCTTGTGTGTGAAATGTAGGAATTAAATTATGTTTATAAATAAAATTCACACGGTATATCATATTATAGACACACCTAAATTCAATATCATCAGAATAAAGCGGTAGATACATAGAGCGCTTCGCAAAAAATTTTCGTTTCGTGTTTTCACTTTATCGTTACAGCTAATTATCGCTAGTTTATCGTACGTCAGCAATTGTCGATTGCAAAAAGATGGAAAATACAAATCTGACCTGACCTGCATGTGTACAGATAATTTTTAAGGGAGAGGCGAATAATCGGATAGTTATAGCTGTAGATAGAGTTATATCTATTCTGCAGTTCATGTCCTTCAAACTCTACCACACTTTTAGTTTCTATTAGTTTAACTATTAAAGGGGAAATCTCATGTACCGCAAATTTTTTGGTCCAGTTTTTGGATCGGATTCAATAGTTGAATTATTCAAGAATATTCCCTCAAAATTTCAAGTCCAGAGCATCTGTATATACGAAGTTATAACTCATAAAGTTCATAAAAAATATAATATTCTTATATTTCCCAAACTTTATAAGCGTTCTTCTCGCAACATCGTTCTTCGACTTTGCGTATGCGATTGAGAAAGTTATACCAAACCCATTTTGGCTGGATCAAACCTCATTTTATAGATAATTAAATTATCCAGAATATGACGTTAATTGTTTTTTCGAAAAAAATATAAATCTACATATTTTTCGTAGGTTATTGCAGGTTATTGTAGGGTATTGTAGGTTATTATGCAAAATGCAGGCACTGTTTGTATTGGCTCATAGTCTCATAAATTCTGCACTTTATTTATATCAACTTATATGCTCACAGCAATAGAGGAACGTCACACAATATGAGTGAGTACGAGAAGAACGCCTTATACGAGCATGGACTTGTTAAAAACGAGTAAATTAGGTAATGTTTATTGACATTTAAACTGTGGTAGTAAGTACTTTTACTTTTAAGTTAAGACGCCGAAACGAAATTATGCCAAATATTCCACATTATTTGGGTTTTGGGCAAGGAAACACCTTAATTGAAATTGTACGAGTTTAGAACTTGACCTAAACAAAGCCCGCACTTTGTTTAAGAATGTTGATTTGAGGCAGAGAATTTAAAACGAGCTAAAATTCGATATATTCAGTCATCTTAGGCGTACGTCACACAGCCGGTGTCGCGTGGCTTCGCTTCGTGGTTTCCTGAACTCTTTAATATCATTAGAATATAGAAATTTTACATCATTAGAATCATAAATTCAATTGAAATTCATTAAATTCACTATATACAAATTACACTGATAAAAATCATTCACCAGGTCAAAAAATTTACGATTTTTCCGATTTTATTTTCATTCAGGTACTTTAACTCAAAACTCTTCGAATCATTGATAATAATTTAATGCATACTTCAAGTGCACAGTGTAATTTTTTCACATTAAAGAAATGATATTTAAGATAAATGGGCGCCATATTGATATCGCCTCATTCGATAGGCTCAATTGCGTACACTCTAGCGCATTTAATTTTCATCCAAAATAGAAAAAGCAACATGTTTTGCAAAGCTTATAAAACTGTCTTGAATATGACGTCGAGTATTTTCAATAAAAAAATAACAAAATGGCATGTATTTATCAAATTTAAAATGCATTTTTCACATCAAAAATCTACTTTAACATACGAAAACATAAGTAATCCGTCATCCAGCCAAATCGGCTCAGTACATTTTTCTCAATCGTCTACGCAAAGTCGAAAAACAATGTTGCGTTTAACGTTGAATAAACATACACTATATATTTTTATGAACATTTTGAGCTATAAATTCGTAAATATTAGAGATATCAACTTCAGATTTTCAGGGAATATTCTTAAATAGTTTAGCTAATAAAATTTTAACATATAATATTATCAAAATCAAGTGAAATAAAAACAGTGTCTGCTAAGAACAGAACAAAAGAGTAGCCATCATAATATGTAAATGTAAAATCGTCTGCAATGTTATAAATTAACATGAAATTCATTTACAAGGCCACCAAGATCTCTCTGTGCTGAGAACAGACGCATAGTTGTTAAAAAAAACGAAGTTAAAAAGTGTTTAAAACATCTAAAATGTTTGTGTTTACACAACAAATTTAGATAAAACAGCAAGTTCCTCTACTATTTTGATGACATAACACGTACATTTCAACTAATTCCGAAAATAATAATACAGAATTTGAGTAAATTCATCTTTAAATAATAAAAATATGGAAAATTCATGAATTTAATGCTGATGAAAACATGCATTTGAGAACATGAGTTGAGAACAGAATAACAAATCACTGCTGAACTTTAAAGCAATTAAACGTCGAAAGAATAGCCCAGACATTTGAGTGGGTTCTAATTGTCATGTAAATACAATTCATACTGTCTTCTGTATAATGTTTTACAATTCCCAGTCCTGCTGGCACGCCTTTGTTTAACATATTTCAAATAATCAAATCAAAATAAACGTTGCTGAAGCCTAGTTTTTGATTTAACGAATGTAATTTCGCATAGTGTTGTGCGATTTAATTAACCATGAAAATTGCATCGGACAATGTTATACCATCCTGAAATATGCTCCAAATTAAGGTAGAATCGCTTTATTTATGTAATATACATACCATACATCATCGCATCCGAAACATCGTTTGCCATCATACCAATCATGGTATGAAAAGTGATTAAGGTGGCTTGCTTATCAGGGAAGTAATTACACTTTCACCTCATTAAAGCCATGTAAAAAAAATGGATTAAAAGATGTTTTAGTAGGTGTTACATTTATAATGAGTTTAATTAGGGTTATTTCGTCATTTATCATGCAATAGCTTGTAATTTTATATTTCACCGATACGAATAGAGCTGCAATTTTGTAATATTTAGTTAGTACTAAAATAAAGCACTGGAATGTTACGACATTAGGTTAGAATATAAATATTACTAGAATAATGTGTCACTTCATACACTTTATAAAATTTTACAACTAAATATTATTTTTCAACTTCAGTGTGGGCTTGCCACTCTTATCCCTTCTCGGGGGTAGTTGCCATATGTATCAAATTGTTCCTTATTTCATGTAGTTTAAATCGGTATAAACATATTCATGATTATTATACTGGGAATTTAGATTTCGTGACGGAAATCCGCCAAAAACATTTGTCCGCGCGCTCGAATTGCTTATTTTGAGGCATTATTTAAAATACATTTTACTTATTCAACAACCTGTTTCTACCACATAGTGGTGTAAGGGAATAGTAACTTTCACCCGGCCCATTCCGGTCTCGCTACTGATGGTACTCGCTCGGAACTTTTTGTGCATATGGGTTTTTTTCCGGGGACCGTTGCAAGCGAATCGCCCAACCTTCATTCGCGTTTTTACCGCGAAATCAGGAGTTTGCGATCGGCGCCGCAGCCACTCGTTGAGTGGGGAGACCAAGTGGTTTAAAATACATTTTAAGTATATTAAAAAGTAAGCTATCAACATAAAACAAGTGGTATAACGTTCCTCAACTCTTCTACTTCAATCTTATATGAATATTATCGTTTATAATTTCTAGTTCGTTTATAGTTTCTAGTCTAGTTTCTAGTCTAAATCTACATGTTTACCACCAAATTTCTTACAAATCCAAGAGGTCAAGTCCATGACCTCTCTTTGTTAGACTTCAATATACTCCTATCCTTTCATAGAAAACAAAAGTAAAATCATATACATATAATTCATTTCATAAGCACAATATCAAAGTGCTTCTTGCACACACACCTGTCCGGACGCTTAACATATCCGCTTAATTAATCCAAGCTTCATGCCGCCGCCGGCGTGGCGTGGCGTGCATGTTTCAATCTAATAAGAAACGAAATCGTGCGGCCCGTCGGCGGCACATACGGCACCATCGTCGCCAACGTCATTACGTGATTGCCTCCTTCATGATTTGCGATATAATCCACCGCTGTTTAGATATCTGTATAATTCTGTAATTCGTGCAGCAAACAACTCTTCACAGCATTTTCACGGCATGATTTTGTGTCTTCCGGTTCGCTACAACTCGATTATTGAATTACGTAATTACAATTTTTATGAATTTGTTCTTTTCTAATGTTTTCCAAACTTATAAACCATCCAAGCAAGCTTATAAATAATAACAGTTCAACTCCAACATTCTAAAGCGAATTATTTACAATAATTTTAATTGATCTAATCGAGAGGTAAAACAGTAAAACAACCAGAACAATTTAAAATGTCAATAGTTTTGATTTATTGCCTGTGCTTGCCATGATTTTGTTTTACGGTTAGTTTTAAACATCGATTTAAACGTTTGAATACTACAAACATTATTTCCAAAGGAAACTAATTAATTATACTCAGTCAGTTAATTAAATATCTCCGCTTTCCATTTTACTCGCAACGTGCTTTTCTTCGTATTTTCTTCATTTACTTATTTAAATAATTAAGAACCATTTGAGAACTATTTAAGAGGGAAAGTTGAGCACATTTACTGAGCTAAAGAAAGGATTCCGCATATTACAGGTTCCATTAAAAATAGTGAATCATCGTTTGCAAACAAGTAACATCAAAACATGTTTAACCAATACCATTTTATCCCAACAAAAGCTAGAAGATATACAATAACAATATATCTTCCAGAGATGAACATTTTATAACCAACTATAATAAATTTGTGTAACAATGCGGAACTTATCCGACGAAGCAAAACATCAAACAGACAGCGCACATCTCTACTGAAGAATTAGCGAATACACACCTACATACATACGAGTACATGTGGTGAAGGTAGTCGAAGTTGCCATCATCAAGTTAGACGCATGCAATTTATTTACACGGTGCAGATTTATAACTTTCATTCATCTTAAAATCTTCATCATCGTGTTGATTTCATCAAACGCATGCTTACTTCACCCATTACAACTCCTCTTCATTTCCATCTTTGATTCTACTTCCTCAATGTATAGAATTTTACAAAAAATCTGTGATTTATTAAGGCTGCTTATTTCAACATTCAACATTCAAGCTTTTTAAGTTATTCAATCGATTCTTCGGTAACTTTAAACGCAATACATTAATTGTATGCTATATAATTAATGTAATAACTTATTAACGATATATAGACATCAAAAGACATCATAATAATCGAGATCATAATCGTTAAACATCAAATTATCAGAGTTAATACCAATTAATGTACGCGCAAACAAGACTTTTAAAATTAGGCACGATTGGTTCGCTCCTTGACAATTAGCACAATTCTCAAACCGAGATAATTACTCGATGTTACCTAATTACACGTGTAATATCAGTTTTATGGTGTGGTTCCAGTCTTCAACTAGGCCTCCTGCACGTGAAGAAAGAACCAGTTTGAGTTTGATTGACATTTGTCTCCACGAAAGAAGACAGAAACCACCTGTGTGCGTCTTGTTAAATCTTGAAATTACCAAATATAGCACTTGAAAATGTCAAGTATTATATTTTCTGGGTAAATTGTTAAACTTCATTTTGCTGTGTAATAGCAAATATATAAAGTGTATGGTCCTTTGTCATTCTTGGTAAAACGTAGATTATTGCAGACCGATTTATCTAACATCGACGATGCTGATATTAGTCGCAACTTTAGAGTTCTATCATGTCGGACCTAAGCAATCAATCGAAGAAAATCACATTTGTACACATAGAAATAAGAAAAATATGAATAAAACTCCAATCTTTGGGGAAAGTCATTTCAACTCATTTTTCTCGCTGTGAAATTGACGCCGCCAACTTTGATTGATTATAATATCGCTTCTAAGTAACTGAACGATGAAAGTGTTGCTAAGGTTTGTAGCAAATTTCACGGCGAATCGAATGGTATATGACTTATAATCTTACGATTAGGGGAAATATGAAAATAATTAACAATTATAAAACTAGTGACTTTTCGAAACTCAATTTTTGCAGGTTAGATTTCTTATTGATTGCACTATCTTTGAGCTTCGTAGAATATAGCTAAACAAAGTACATTTAATCGAGAATCAATTACGACATAAATGAGAAATCTACGATTTGTATATTAGAAATTATGTTAAAACAAGCTTTAAATTTCACATTTTGGCACCGTCATTTGGCATAGCTACTTCCCATCCATTCATTTAAGTAAACTATCAAATAATACTTAATTTTGTTATTTTCATTGTTAATACCTTGATTACTCATGCCAATAATTGTTTATGAATATATTTAATGACTATAATTAATCATGTCTTGTTAAACTCTAATTTTTTTTTTTAATTGTTATTTTACGAGTAAATCACACGGAAACAACCATAACTTCTAAAATTCTTAAAACATTTCAACAATTTCATAAAATTCTAACATAAATAAAGAATTTTTTGAAAAGTACATTAATAAAAAGAAGTCGTAAGCTGATAGAATCAATTTATAAAAGTTAACAAACGCGTTAACCTTCTCAACGTCGTCATTTTGTTGGTTTGCCATAAATTATGCCACAAACGACGTAAATCGAAAGCACGGAGAACCTGCCTTTAGGTTATTTTTCCTGTCGCAAACGTAGGCCAATCAATCCAATCAATTCTAGCCGTATTAACCTCATCGACTTGGTATCCTGGTAGCATACAGTTTAAATTGCCATAATGAGCGATTAAGTACTTATCCATTGCATTTGTCCTGTTTGACTGCAGCTGCGTGTTACAGTGTTTGATTGTAGCCTTTTCATTCGAATGTCTTTGGGCGTAGAATCGGAAAAAAAAACCGGCAAGTTTTATACTTATAAAGCACATGATTCGTTCGTCCGGTTTAGGTCAAGGATTCATCAGACATTTAGAACGCACCGCACGACTTCTGCTGAATGGTTTTGAAGTGTTTTGTTTCCACTGGTATCTCGGGTACAGCACCAGAGGTGATGTTTAAGATTGTCACGCATTATGAAAATTATAGACTGTTGTTTGCGTCTTGCAAATGTTTTATTTCGTTCTGTAATTAATGCGTCGTCAGATGATGGTTGAATAGGCGCATTGGTAGAATTGTGTGAGGTTAGGCACAAAAATAGTAGAGTTGATGTATATGTAGAAGATCGGAGTCCGGATGCAATGTATGGATTATTTCTAAGTTTCGCAACTTAGAAAAGCAACCACTTGGCTGGGGTATCTTAACGAGGGAGTTAATACGAGTGTCGAAACTCTAACCCAACCAAAGTCTACAAAGTTATGCTCAAGACTGACTTTTCCAAAAACCTAAACACGTTTACAAAATTCCTACTCTATACAATTCTACACATGGGGATGGGGAGATGCGAACTACCATTCGTGTGCATCTGGCATCGATACACATTAACTTGAAGAGTTTTATCTTGTGTACAAAAAAAACACTATGGAAGATAGCTAAGTTAAATACATTTTCTCAAAAGCAAAGACTTATCTAAACATTACTACGATGCCATCAAAACATCTATTGAAAACAAAAATTACGAAAAAACAACAACTACCTTTAGCTCAGCTGTAAAAACTCCAAACACACGAATATAATAAACATTCAACCAAAATTCACACGGTAATTAAAATTTCAAACCATTCGTATCAGAAATATTACAATAATATGAAAAATGACACGATTTTATGGGGAATAGAAATGGTCATATTTATAGAACATTGGCTTGGGTATAATAGACATAAAGAGTTTCAAAAACTATAATTCCCACCTCAAGGTCTTTCTAGGTAGATTTGTTGTGTCTATCATACACGTAGAATCATTAAACTAGAATTACATTAAGTATAAAGAGAGGTTTTCATACCCAGTTGACTAATATACATACTCATATTTATTTATTGTTTGGTATCAATATCTTTCATCTTTCCATAGCGGGCATAAATCGAAATGTTTGTGGTATTTAAAAGCTCCACCCAAAATATAAGCCTGCCGGCAAAGAGCGCGATTTGCAAACGCAATAAAGTCAAACCTCCGTACAACACCGCTATGTTATTATAAAGGGCGTGGTTTATAGTGGCCCAATTTGATGTTTCGAAAGTATCTCACACGCCTGTGTGTGCAATATCGATAACAAAAGCGGACAACGCGGACGTTGCTGTGATTAATGAACTTTCGTGCGATATAAAAACAAACAAACGCTGATTAGATTTGTTTATTTTTCTTGGTGTGGTTATTTTAGTGAACTTTTATACGAATCCACTTTTTTGTGTTGCAATATTTAAATTGCTCTGTGGTTCAGTGATTTACTGAAATGTTATATTAGTCAGTATGGGAGATAAACAAAGACTAAGGACAAAGTAGTATATGTAATATGTGCAAGATATAGAGTATTATGCGTGGTGATTTGTATGAAAACAACCGATAAATGCATAAAATATGTTATAGGTTAGAAAAATATTAATACCATGATAAAGTACATAAAAGGGGGAATAAATTGATATATCTGGCATATTGTTCGAATGATGAATAAGGGTGAAAAACCCTTATTGGAGTTCAAATTCAAAATTTCACAAATCAGCTCATTTTAAAAGCAGTATAAAAGAGTTTTAACGTAAAGGGATTGAAATAAATTTGATACCATGAGAAAGTAGAAGAGTTGGGGATGATTTTGATGTTTGATGTCATCCTTATAGCTTCATATTTAGTATGAAAAATCTTGAGCTAAAGCACTCCTCGAAATTTGCGAAAAGAGCGCGCAAAGTCGTTCGTAAAAAGGAACAGGAATTTGCACACGAGGCAAAAAGAAGCAATTTCCAGAAGCTAGAAAATGGCAAAGCAAATAATTCCGAATACGAAATATACCAGTCGCCATTTAGAAAGCAATTTTCTCAGTTCGATTATGCAATACATCTTGGACTTCTTGCACTTCCGAGAAGAGAATAAAATCACAATAAAATTGAATACCAAAACGAATAGTTTATATCTGCTGTTTCTTCCTACAGTCTTTTTCTAATTATTTCCAATTCATCACGAGTATTACAAATGGTCATCGACAGTTTGATATATAATATCATAACAAATAGTCTAATAATAAATAAAGTCATAATAAATACGAAAATTGAATCTGTTATTATTCAATTGGAAATTAATACATTAATCAAGTTCAAAATCTCGCACAATTCACACTTGTGACATACCAACGTACATACTAACTGCCTCAACTTGATCCAACTTTATGGTCTACTTGCTTCGAATTATTCGAAAGATTGCAAGTGTATAATCTGCATCTAATCTCCTACTTAATATTTCAATCGTCTTAAAATGCACATGTGGACGACAGACAGAATAGAAAACATGTGCTTGATTTATGCAAATTGTGGAATGTATATTATTCGTCAAACTCGTATGCATACGAGCTATAAGAACTTGGCAGCGAATTTTCTGCCAAAGGTATAAAAATGTGATTTAGTGCACTTAACTTTCTTCTTCTTCTTCTTCTGTAAAATTAAATCTTTAACTTCCAAACGTGTTAAGCAATCGCAATTCTGCAAAATTCACGTTATTATTGTATTAGACCGTTATTGCATCGTTAACCTTAACAACGAAATAAACTAAGCACATTTTATGCAAATTTATGCGCAAAATTATCCAATTAAAGTTTTGGTATTTATGCAATTGTTGTGTAACGTGGATTAATCGTGGTGTAAGTCGCAGAGAATGTCATAAAATTTACAAAAAAATAATGATAAATTTAAAAATAATTAATATAATTAATTAAAATGTTTAATTTTATTTTTATAATTAAGATTTAAAAAAATCAATTTTGCAGCCGTACAGAATGAAAGTACTAAATTTCCAACAATCCAAGAAAAAAAAACTAGATATTATTATTATTATTATTATTACTTTGTACTTGATCTTCAGTGACATTTTATTTATTGGCATATTACGACCTCCTTGCACACAATTCCCAGACATATTTAACCAGTCTCTCATCACCCATTCTGTTCACACAGTCTTCATATCTTGCAACCCTATACATGCTCTCCCATCTCATTGACCTTCTCCCTGTTTCCTGCAATACTATATAACTTGGTGTGGATGTTAGGCCCATAGCAGAAATATAGCTGATGCTATATTCTGTGATATTAGCGAAGATGTTCGTCGATGTACAACAAGTACTGACTGATTTAAGGCGAGCGAAAAATTTGGAAAAAAAGTGTTACACTATAAAGCACAAAAACATAAAAAAGTAGCATATCTCTCAAGTTGCATCGAAACACACATTTTACAACAAGAAAAGTTAAATTCGTATCGTTAGTTTTTTAGATATAGATCGCTAAAAATCATAACGCATATAAAAACAATTCTCAGCCAAGCGCAAATTATTTCACAAACCGAAAAGACAATTAATTAAACACTAGATTACCCAATCGTGCTTCTAAACACATTTGATTGGTCACACATTAAATTAATTAGCAGTAATCACGACCTCAATCAACCCACAGCTCGCCGTAAATTAACTAATAATAAAACTACGTCCATTAAAACGTTGAAACACTGCCCACCGTTTTCCATTCAAACATTAAAATCGTCTCGCGAGTATTTATTTATTTCTAACACAAACGATGCGTAAAATTTCCAAGCGTGGTCTTAATTACCGCTATTAATTCGCAGCCAACAATCTGTGAATAAGTGCTGAATGTTGTCGGAGTGTGTGAGTGTGTGTTTCGACGCAAATGTTTCGGATGCAAGTAAACAGCAAGAGCACTAATAACATTGTACTCCCTCGGCATTCATCGATAACATTGTATTGAATAGATAATATTCGCGATTGAATGGAGCACTGATCAAGTGAATTGCAAATAGTAAAAATTTCGGATTGTTGTTCTCTCGCCGGCTGTGCAGCGTTGAAGCTTTGCAGCACAAGTTCAATAACAATTATTTGCCAACGTAGGACGCAATATAGTATTGTGCACAATTACTCATATTTGAGATTATTATTGTTGTTAAAGGGGGAATGTTAAATGTTAACTATCGGTGCGTACAATTACTATTGAGTTGTTTCAATTATGAGATGGCGTATTTGTTAATTCAAGCGTGGCGTGTATAAACGTTTAATTTGTTTATGACATAAGTCGATTTATTAGTTAGATTAGTGCTGTTTTTTTTTAATGGGTGTTGTCGGCGTAGTCTAACCAGAACAAGTGGCTGCTACTATTATAGCGGTCTTCGCTCTACCCTTATAACCTTATAATAAGGATTGATACACCTCGGCAACGCTACGGAAGCATTTCCTCGAGGAGTATTCCCTTAACCCGTTTGTCTGGTGTTTATTCCCCCTGTTTGAGAACTTTCTCACAGAAGGAGACTACCACAAACCATGCTTTTTCGGAATCTACCGCTTTACCCACTTCGATGTTGTGCCTGTCTTCCATCGCTCCTCCCAGCTGGATACTATATCTGCTATCGCCGTGTTATTATCCTGCTTCTTTTCGTGGTATCGCTGATTTCGCTGTTCCACTAAGAGATCTGCTGGCAATATGCCTGCTAGTACCTCTGCTGCTTTCGTGGAGACCGTGCAATTTGTGTAATTTGTTAATAACTTTAATAATTTGGTTAAGGTGATATTATGTAAACATTTCTCTTCAAAGTTTTGTAAATGAACATTTAGTTACGATTCCGTGGAACGCAGTTTTCCTTGTTCATTTTTTTTATAACTTCCAAACCGCGCGACTAGTGTAAATGATTTTTTACATCTCCGTACTTGTTGATGTTTTCGTCAGTTTTCCGGTAAATATTACGTATTACAAATGTAATACATTCAAAGTTATTATCATTTTTAAATCGACATATACATTTCACATTTTGCTTATAGAAATTTACAAAATTTCTACAAGCAAAATGTGTAAAATCCGAAGAAAGCACTTTTCTTCGTTTATGTGCTGGAAACTTGCATTTTCTGCGACAAACGAACTCAAAATAGACCAAATTTGTATTACATTGATTACATACACATTAGTTTATACCTCATATTATTGTCAAAGTTATACTTCTCCTGTTCAAGTGAAAACAATGAAGTAATTATACCAACTAATACATTACGAAACAAACAGGGGACAACATCAACTTTTAATTAGTAAAACACGTCATGATTTGCTTCCGGATTATTGTTAGTTATTGTTTATTGATTTGAAATGACTGTAGTTTTGTTAATTACCATTGTAATTACTTAAATACCTATAATTCATGTAATTAAATTAAAACTAAAATGAAATCTGCACAAATTATCTTGTATTTTTGACGTGGAAGGTCAACATTTTGTGGGTAATTAGAAACATTTCCTCAATTTTTCGTTTAATTCGTTTCTTCTTGAAAATTCAAGGTTATATTCATCATGAACAAAGATCTTATTGTGTAATGCCATTTGTAAAGCTATTTATTGTTTCAATTTCCATTCATTAATAACTTTTGTTTGTTTGGTAAGGAACCTTAACATGAAAATACGAACAAAAGCGATTTTTGTAGTTTTCATTGTGCAAATTGTTACAAACTGGCGCAAAATAGATGAAATTCTTCTTATTGGATTAATCGGTAAATATGAATTTGCCTTTAATTTCATTGTAAAATATACAATATTCATGATATTAAGGTTGAAAATTTAAGAAAAAAAAAAGAAATTGAGTCGTTAAAACTATAAATTCTTGTTGAAATAAGTTTTTTGCCCATTTTAACACACAAAAGACAATAAATCAAGCTAAACGTGTAAATATTCTCAATAATTTCATTAATTTTTACTACCTTCCTGTATATTATTACCTAGACTAATCAAATTTAACGTTCCAACAAAGATAACTTGATTACTAAACTGAAATTTAATAGAAACTGCTTTTATAAGGCATCAGTTTTCTTCAGAGCTACTTTCACATCAACAATAGACCAATACTCATTATTTTTCCACCTTAAGAAGGAAATAGTTTGATTGGCACGTGTGCCTTTCTTCAATTAATCATAATTAACAAAACCAACAAAACACATTCACTTATTTTTCTCCTCCTCCTCCTCCTCCTCAGCGCTCTTCGTTATTTTCCTTTATGTATCGTAAGGGTTTAAATCAGCAAAATAAGCAATTAAAAAACCTGAATGGCCAATCATCTGACGTTATCGCCGGAGAATGTGAAAGCCGCTAACCACATCCAACGATCGCACTTGACTGCATCTAATTAGAAAATGCTAATAATCATCGCCACATCAGCGCTCTTGATTTGCGACGATCGCTCACAATCACTCGCTGATCTCATCATATCAAGATGAATAGAGCGATAAAGGATACACGTATTAGCGCGTGAGTAATTGCGCCTAATTGCGTGCAGATTCCGTAATGGTTATTGCACGAGCGGTAAATGCGCCTGTTTGCAGCAGATCGTCGATCGCATCAACTCCCTTCTAACTAATTGGCGCAAGTCTTTCGCCGAGAAAATTAGTTTCCCCGGCGAAAAACACGCATTTAATAGTAATAATCGGCATAGTAATGCCCAATTATGCCGATAAAATAAGTGTATTTGCATCTGGATTTTCACCATAAATCTGTGTCATGGCGAAAATCTGAATAAGCGGTAATCAAATGTGATATGTCTTAAATCTTTTGATTATGAATTCCGATATATCTCGGTATGTAATTATAGCTTTATTTTATGATTGTTGGGCGCTTGGTTCGGGTGTGAATTTCAATACAAGACAGCGTGACATTTGGAGAGGCGAATATGCTCTGCGTGCACACGGGCTGTGTGTGTTTTTTTCGAGTTAGAATGCAGCCAGCCAGAAGAGGCGATTGGCAAATACACTGACGCTTATTACGCTTAATTTTAATCCGATTGGCAAACATCGGAGAAAGGTCTCTCCTCCTCACTGCACATCGGACAATGCACTGGGAGCAATGGGAACTTCGAAAGACTGGTTAATAAGCTTCTTGAGCCTGTTTGCAATGAGTGAAGAGAACGTACATTACATGTACATTATGAAAAGGATTTAGATGTATAAAAATGATTTGACATTTTCGCGTTTTTTAATAACTCCAATAACTGAGTATTTTCAGAAGCAATCTTGGACTACATTATCCAAGAAGTTGAATAGAGCGAAGCATAGCAGTGGATTCTCTGGAAATAAAACAGTGTGCGTTTCATGATGTTCAACAACGGGCGATTTTAAGAAAAAAAAGTCTTAAATCCACCTAGCGCCAGTCGAACCCCAATAAATACACGTATCTTTACCTTTAATTTTACCACATCAGGAGTAAAATGTATCGAACGAGATTTATATCAGCATCTGCCTTATTTCATAACCTGTTAACTGGTATATAGTTTATTAAAATCTTGCTTGGGCATAATCCTTTTTTGTGAGTGTATATATGAACGCGCTTATAAATCTTGATTTTCGTATTTTACTCGAATTTATCAATTGTAGACTTTACCCTTTCCTGACGATATAAAGGAATAAAATATATCGACCCAGACTTATATCAGCATATTCCTTATTTTATAATATATTAACTGGTAAATAATTTATTAGTATCGGGCGTATGCACGACCCCTTTTTGTGGGTGTATATGGATGATCTATGCAAATTGTGAAATACCACTCCTTAAAATGACTTTAATTTCGTTGTACAAGAACAAAGCAAAGTATTTTTATATTACTTACGTTCATGAGTGCACAAACCTCTTACGTTTAAATCTTTTTTGTAATTACTCTTTACTCTTTCCTAGAAGTGCCATTTTTCATTCGTCATAGTTAAGAATAATAGCAAAATATTCCTTATAGCTAATTTTGCTGATTTGCTATAGGTTAGTGCATTACGAGTATTCTTGGTGTTTTATATGAAAGAATAGAACCTAATGAGGCAATTTTCATCTCGCAGATGGTTTGGAGCACAAGCAGCGCGTGAAAAAGACGCGCGCGCCGCCCCCGCCGCCAGAGAACGACGTTGACTACGAGGACGACGACCTAGACGAGCGCAACAATCCGCTCAGTTCCAGCTACGTGCCGCCGGGCTTCCTTAGTCCATCCGTGCAAGAGTATCTCGAATTGGGCAAGTCCATTCCAGGTAAATACAAACGTCAACAATCCCAATTCATTTATACGCCAATTAATATTGCCAAAACTTTTAAATATTCAAAATAGGCCAAGAAAACTTATAAAAAATATTTACGTTCCTCGTTTGATGATGATTCAACCTGATTTGGTCTATGCCAATAACCATAGACCTGATATGTAAATATATTTGAGCTGATTTAAATCGAATCGCCTTATGGGCAGTCCCGTGTAAAGTTAAAGACTGATCGACTCTACACGTGACCCAAAAAATTACAAAAATCACAGACTTGCATATTTGGATTCAGTTATTGTTTGCAATATTTTGGTGTAAATTACAAGTGCTGCACCCTTCCAGTTTTCGAGTAAATTACATTTTTAATCACCTTATGGTCAGTCCCATGTAAAATTATAAAATAATGCAATCTTTGCAATTAAAAACAAATTAACCATATTCCCCTCTAAACTGAGATTCATCAACAAAAAAAAACATATTCTTTAGTAAATTCCATCTTGTTAACGATTTTTATGTGCCAACGATTACCTTAAACGGTAAACAATGGCAAAAAACACTCAAAAATGGTTGCACCGCAGCAAATAAATTAAAAGGAAACACGCAACACGTTGATTTCGATACCCGTGTACTTGAAGTTTAAGGTTGCCGGGCATTTACGACTACAATTTGCACCAAGTTTCATTTACACTCACGACGAGGCGCCGGTGAAGCGAAAAAGTGGAGCGAGGATAAATTAAATTTATTATTAATATAAATAAATTCAATGCGATTCGCGTATGCAAATAATACAATTGATTCGATTGTTTCTTTGATATTCGGTGAATTTCGAAATGTATTAATATATTTGAAATAATTTCGTTGTTTATTCTTTATAAATTGTACTTTTATGCGTTTAAATTGTGCATTTTAGGTCGGCCAGGCACGGATTATCCAGTTTTGGGGGTGGTTCCTTATACAAATTTCTACTGCGATGAGCAACAATATCCGGGATTCTACGCCGATCCAGAGACGCGTTGTCAGAGTTGGCATTATTGCGATATCGACGGACGACAGACGACGTTTCTGTGTCCAAATGGCACGCAGTTTAGTCAGGCTGTTTTCGTTTGCGATTGGTGGTTTAATGTGAGATGTGATCTCAGCGAAAGGTGATTAGTTTCGTCAACTACATTTGTACATTCTAGAAGAATGTCACTCGAAATATTTGACCTCTGATTTTCTGTTATTATGACAATTTTTTTTTATGGTATTAATTATATTAGATCATTCATGCAGCCAAGTGGCGCAGCCGTACGGACTGCTGAGCACAAGGTCCCTAGTTCGATTCTCTGCATGATGTGGATCAACATTTTTCTTCTTCTTAAATGTTATTAATCCCTAATTACATGAAAAAAAATGAATAAGTAAAAGACTTATAGGGGACCCTCCCTAACAAGAACGCATCAGTCCACAACTTGTATGTGTCAGTAGCTGACTTGCTATAATTTCGTCTTTATTGTTCTAAAGCTACAAAAATATGTACATAATTGCTACAAAAATCATTCAAATCAGTGAGGGACACTCCACACCCTCCCTTTCATAGAAATTCTATTTTTACGGATATATCGAATGAATTTAATTAATCTTATCCATATTTTTAGATTGTATATAATAAACAGCAGATTGTATGGCCGACCAAAGTTGGATCCAGCCCGACCACATCGCACAATCACCAAGCAACTTTTAGAGGACATCTTCAACGACTAAATTTGAAAAAAATCACGGTTTTGCCTCCATTTTGGTAAAGACAAAACGAAGGAAAACAATAATTCGCAATTTTCGTAATGTTTCCTTGTATTGTTTCGGATTTTTTGAAGTAAATATTTTTTGAAATTTTGATTTTAAAGTAAATCTATTTTTGTACCACTTCATAACTTACAAGAAGTTTCTTCTAAGAAGTCTTCAACGACAAATTAGCTTTGTGATGTGACAATTTTATTTATTAGCGCCTTCATGTACATAGTAACACTATCATTACCTAAAAAAACTACCAATAGTTGTCAAACTAGTGTCGTTTATACTACTACACAGTGTTTGTTAATTTTAAAAATATAATTGTAAATGTATTTTATATGTATGTAAATGTAATATGTAATAATTTAAGTAAAATAGTGTAAGATAGAATTGTTGAGTATTATAAATTGCCTATAGTTATTTTAAATTGCCATTGTTATGAGCAATAAATTCAAAGTTACATTGTGTATAGGTAATTTGTTACGCGGCAGTCGCGGTTTTTAAAACATTCATTTATTTCCCGTTGTTAGCCCGGGACCAGACTTAACTGGATTTCTGCTAAATTCCTTGAGTTGTCGCTACACAAGTTTTGCTCAAAGCTCACCTCAGACGTCAAAGTTCAACATTCACGAAGTGAAAAGCACAGCAACTTTTTCAAAACTTAAGACGGATTAGTGAATTTAGGTGTTATCAATTTAGGTACTAGCTGCAGGTAATAGAAATAGCGTGGTTGGAAAGACTATAAAGTGAAAAAGATATACAATTAGGAATACTATGATTGAGACAATTTAAACTCCTCAAATTCCTTCAATTTTCGAAGAATGGAGATTTTTGTTTATTGCTATTGGGGTTGATAATATCGGCGCCAGCGCACGCTTAAGTCGCGTATGCTCAGCAACCCCTATCCTAGTTCCTGCTACATTGGCACTTCTTGTGCCTAACATTTTGTAAATCAAGTTAGTTTTAACGTACGTTTTAACCTCTCCTATCGACGTGCCTCGAACCTAGTTTTTGTGTGCTTCTTCGTGTTTATTCCGCTGGTGAACTCGACAAAGCCCTCGGCATAATAATTTAAAAATAAACTGCGAATGCGCATTTATAATCGTTTTTCGAGTTCAAACATTTACGACATCGCAGTTTAACTTTCGAAGCGTTAAACAAACCATTGATCGTTTCAGGTCATCAAATGAGTTCTTCTCAAGTCTGTTTAGTCTAAAAATTAGTATTTCAGCCTATTCAACCAGGTGTATGCTGCTGCCATCCTCTTTCTTATCAACCCGAAGCAATATCTTCAAGGAATTGCAATGTTAACACGTTCATACGAACGCACCAGTACCTGCAATTTGGGGAATAACCCACGCTACACACGTCTCAGACATCCTAACAATGTGCGTCATAACCTTTCCTATCTTTCCCTTATCAGAAATATCCGGAATACTCGACAGAAAACTCGTGTTCTTTAATTTCTCGTCTTCTACATTTTCGATAATAAATTATTTGTGTAAACGCTTGAACCAAACTGATTGTGAGTTGCTATCGATATATTTATACTGAATTTGGTGCTGTTAATCCTCCACACAAAAAAAAACAGCCAAAAAACAAGCCTTTTCAATCGAACGCTAGTTACTCACGTGAAAATCTGCGAATTAAATTAATATTCCCATTGCGTTTGCACCTCTGTCCAGCCAAACAAGTCGAGTTTAAAACAGATTGGATTAAACAAACTCCTAAATTTGTTACACTCGCCGCCAACAGCCGCACAATTTCAAACCGCGCAAATTTGTCGAAATAAACGCGTAATTTTTCCGACGCCACATGAATGCACTCTGCACATCCGCAGCACTCGCATCGAATTATGCAATATTTCGAAATTGAATATAGGAAATTTAATAAACTCACCTCTCGCACCCCCGCATCTGTTCGGCGTTTGCATACCTGAATCACCCATCCCAGAGTAGTGCAATAATATCGGCATTTATCAATAACAATAGGGCCGCCGTGGTGAGTCGAGCTGTGAAACAGAAACAGGCTGCTTTGTCGATTCGTTTACGATTTTCGTTTGAGCGCAATTGCGCCATTCGCTCACGCTCTAATGAGCACAATTTTTCCCAACCGCCGCCCCACGACCTCGCCACCGCCACCGCCACTACCGTATTCCAATCTGCAATCTGCACATTATGCACATCTACAAATCCACAATACTCGATAATTAATAACAAATCCACTGCAAACTTCACTTGCAGTGTTGCTGCAACCGCTGTGCATTGCCCTCGGGGTGTGGGTAGTGGTGCGGTGACGGGGCGGATAAGGTTGATTCGACCATCGAAAGCAATTAGCACTACACTACCTGTGCGTGCGTGCGTGCGCTTGTCAGTTGGCTGGCATGCACGTAATTTAAACATCTTTAATTAGTGGTCAGATGCAATTTACAAATAGAATTAAGCGATTTGCCGTGCAGAGCAGAGCAGTGTAGAGCAGGGCCGAGGCAAAGCGACAAACTTCCGGCCACAAAACGGCCGTCGTTTTCGTTTGGCTTTGACCAACATAAGCATACATGTAGAAGCGGAGGCGGCGGCGGATAGAGGCAAAAAAAAAACTATTTTGGCTCGACGGCGTGGCGGCGACGAGGCATGTAATGAATGGTCAACATTATCAACTGGCGCTGACAAACGCGTGATAAGCAATTAAAATTTTAATTACGAGTGACGGGCACCCGAACCCGGCACCTCCACCACCATCGTATGCGTGCGGCTGGCGAGCGGCCGTTGGTGGAGGTGCCGGGTTGGCACGTCGCAGCGTGTCGCCCGCAAATGCGATTGCATTTCATTACTTGTCACACACGTGTGTGGTGGTGTCGCTAATTGAAATAGTTTTATTGTTCGTGGACGTTGAGTTGAATAGTGGAGTGGAGTGAGTGAACGCGTGTTTACCACACATGTTATTCAGTTTCGATTTACATCAAACTGTCGTCTTTACTTTTAATTTGAATTGATTTCATTAGCTGGACGTTAATCGTTTGGAATTATGCTGTAGTTAGGGCACCTAATAAGATTTTACCGTAGTTATTTATTTAAAAAAAAATGGACATACTGTTACGCTGTTATCGCAGTTTTAATTAATTTATTTCCTGGTGACGCGCAGGTCCTGACCTAACAGGATCTTTTCAAGCCAAGTGCCTTGATGTGTAACGAAGGTCAAAGTTTAATTTTACCGGTTAATATCAATGAGACAATTTTCCCTCGCTACTGGAAGGCTCATTACTAACTCCCTATCAGTGTCTTAATTTGTTCTCTTCTATGGAGCAAATCTTAAGAGTTTAATTTCGACTTGTTGCTTCTTAAGTACTTTTAAACCATTTTCAGTTATCATTATCTATAATAAACTAATGTGATAGACGTTACTGATATATTGTACAAGAATATGTGCCATTTTTTATAATCTGTAAATGTATTCATCTTTAGCATCAGTTAAGTGAGCGAGCAAGTAAGACCCTAATAAAACCACGACTACCGCATAACAACTGACATAATAGCTGTTGATATAAAAAACGGTGTCCCAATCAATCTACTCATTATTCCTCTTATTTCCATAACAAATAAAACCCAGATAAATATATTGGTCAACAGAAAAATCGCTTAGCGCAACAAATAAATTTGCAAGAAACCGAATCGTTTATCTTTAACATCAGTTGAGTGAGCGAAGAAGTAAGACCTTGTTAAATAAGGTGCCACTGTTGCCAACGGTGTCAGACGGTGTTTTTGGCATAGTTACGGGAAAATGTCTGATCCTACATGCCATTTTTGGAACAAAACCAGTTTTTGGTCAAGTGTAAAATCGAAATCTATTGGCACATACCAAACTGATTTTGATTTGCGGCGGACTGGTAGTCCACGGTGCATTAAATAAAATAAAAAAACGTTTCGCGGATTGATGTTGCTGTTCGCAACACCCACATTCTAATCGGGAATTAACTCTTGAGAATAATACCGCGACTTCCACGTAACAACTGACATGATAGCTGTTGACATAACAAAGATTGTCCCAATCAATCTACGCAACATTCCTCTAATTTCCATAACAAATAAAACCATGATAAATATGTTGGTCATCAGAAAAATCGCTTACCACAGCAAATAAATGTTGAAAAAAAAAAACCGAAACGTACGCCTGAATAACAAAAAGCAATCAGCGCGTTAATAAACGCGAAATCATCCCCGCAGCGGGCCAGCCAACCAACGAGACACGGTAACGCCGTTGTGCGGCTGTAGAAAATAAAATTATTTGCATAAAAACTATCACGTGTTATGCCGTTGTGCGTAGTATTATACAACAATCGTGCACTGGGTATCCGCACAGGTGCATCGCCGCCGCACCATCGTATTATTGTGGTTGAGAGCTGAGCTGGGCACAAACGCGAACACGACTTGCATTTTTATTGCCTGCTGCTGCTGCTATGCATGCCGCCTGTTATTTGATGTACGATGTAAATATTCATAGAGTGCACGGTGTATGCGACCGAGAGAAATTCATCAAACTGTCCGCCCGATCGAGCGACGAACGGAACAAGTGAGCGGATTTCATATGCATCGCATCTCGTTCGTTTGCGTGCGTTCGTTCATTCGTACGTTTGCGTACGTGCGATGGACCGGCCATGATTAGCGATAATAAAATTGCGGATTATCGGCGTGTAAATTTGCATAAGTAAAATAAACAATAAGCAAATACAAAACAAGCAGTTGATGAAAAAAGGCAAGTTTTCTAACCTGTACGAGTAGAATTAATCCAGGGCGGCTTCATTCAGGTGGAATTAGGTAGAATATTGAATAAAACTCACCTGAAACAAGAAGAAAACTTATGTAAATAATAGAATTTTTTTGGACAAACGTATTAAAACAACATAAAATCCCGTTAACACAAATTATTTCTATATATGTACTAGACGTACAAAAAACATCATTCAATTCAGTGTTGGACAATTGAGACACCCTCCTGGTAAGACCAAGACTACACACAATTAGTAAAAAGTTCCGCTAGATGCGCCACTTGGACATAAGAGCAGTGGGTTAGGAATACGTCTAATGTATCGGGTTTGGACTCGGGAAAATCAAACGTTTCATGAACCTAGTGCCATAAATAACGTATACACACTGTACCAAAGAGTGTATATATTTTTGGAAACAACTATCTCTCAATTTGAAATCAAATACACATTATGAAAAAAGAATAGTTGAAATCGGATTATTAGTTTCTGAGATATACGTCGTCGAAAATCGTAATTCGATTCTCGACTCGCCAATTCGATTCTCGCTTACTCCCCAACTTGTATATACAATTGTATACAACTTGTAAACCTAGAGCTATAGTAAATGACGCATTCAGAGTGTACCAAGAAGTATATATAATTTTGAAATTCACTATCGCTCAAATTGAAATCAAATACATATAGTAAAACAAGAATAGTTCGCATTATTCGCATTATTAGTTTCCGACGTGTATATGTCGGCGAAAATCGCAACTCTCGTTTCTCGGCACGCATTCGCCAGTTTACTCGCGAAGGCAAACGCATTTATATAAGTTCTTCCTCAATATTTTGATAAAATTGTGCCATTTGATATCAGTGCTATTTTGAATTACACAAATATCACTAAATTAGAAAGACGGAACCCATATAATTGCAAATGTAATCCATTTAGTCTATTCCGACGTGAGTTTCCGCACAATTTGCACAGATTCCTGCGGGTTGGACGACAGATTGACAGAATACAAATAAAAGTACCTAAGGTAATAGAGCGTCGAGTATACGTCTTCGCCGGTGGTGGCGGCGGCGGCGAGATAGTGTGATTACTCGGCCGGTTGCATTCGTCCTGCCGGCGTGCCTCTCTACCGCCCGGTAGCTTGTTACGAATGCCAATCATGCGTATGCCAGCTCTGGAATCGTGTGCAAATGCAAAGTTGGCGCCGCGCGTACGTTCGTACTGCAAATTTGCTTTGAGGTTTTCTTTAATTTCCCAAGGGGCGGCGCTGCGGCGCCGGCCGGCATGCAGGTGCTACCGGGTCGGTATGCAGGTACGTAGGCAGCATAGGCATCAATACGGGGGAGACATAGTTATGTTGTTTACCGCTGCGCCTGATTTACTTCAATTTGGAAATAAATGCATAATGAAGGTATGTAGATTCATTCCTAAAGAGATTTTGCAATATAATTTTATTTGTTAATAAGTAATTATTAATTCGTCGTAGTGGAATAATAAAATATTCTCCTTTTTAGAAAACTCGCTTGGCTTGCTTATGATAGTCACATTTGCAAGCCAAGCGAGTTTTTTATTAATAATAATTGCAAAATGCATCAAGATATTTCGCTATCGTAAGTAACAAAACTTCAAAACAATGATACCGTGAAACCTGTCGTATACCAAAATCCACTGGTTCCAACGTATTTTTTCCTTGTTTACAGGTTTCCGCATATTACAAATTTACACAATACTTTTGGATGCTTTGCGGAAGTGAGAAATGCAAAAAAGCCAAAAAGCAAAAAAACATAAATCGATCAGTATTCGATGCATCACAATTTACCAAAAGAAAGTTCAAGATCCCAGAAAGGGGCTCTGCCTCACCCTTGATTTGGCTGTAAACAAATAAAGTAATTTTCACACTATTCCTACCTATCTGCAACTAAAACCAGAAAAACCTATCACCCAAGGGAAACAAAAGAATAGAAAAAATCCAATCGCAAATAGAATGAACTCGAACCTCTGCAATAGTTCACCAAAAAATGGTTCTGCATAATGATTGCCTATTCGAACAAAAAATTTCTAAAAAAAACCCAATCATTTTTTTTATTATTACTCCACTCGTTTGCTTTTTTTCTTTTTGTCCGCGCTCTCTGCTCTAATTCACTTTTAATTTGCATTTTTTCCTTCAATTTATTCGTATTTATTCCAATTTTATAACCTCCTCGATTGCCTAATCGAATGACGAAAGAAATGAAGATATCGCCAAGCATCCAAATTATACCATGAAAAAAACTGAAATATTTCACATTCTATCGTTGACGATGATTTACGAGATTGGTTAGCTTTAAACAAGCGTAAACACCGCTCAAGATTAAGATCTAGCAGCAGCAATTTGCAAACGAAAATGTGAATTTCATTACATTTCATTACGCCACATGCCATGATGGAAATTACGTACGTTTAATCTTCAGATCGATGTGCAGCAATCAATCAAAAAGTGCGTGTTATTACGGCCATCCTCCCGTAATCATCTATTCAAATTATTATTCAAATTCGAACTTGTAATCAAATACAAGCTGATTCAACATCTGCACACACGCTAAACACGTGCAATTAAAAAAAAGAAGAAAGTAGCGAGAGAATTATGGCGATTTAATTTTAGACACGTTTGACATGAGATATGTCATACGTTTCTGAAATTAATCGTTAAAAACAAAATTTAAACAAAACATTCCGGCAATTTTAGAAAGGTTTTGATGTCATTTGCGCTGCTTTTCAACATTTCAATGATTAATTTGTGTGATTTCGGCTTGGTTTTTAAAACTTTCCAATTTTATGAAAAGAAGCAATCATTTTGATTTTCCGCGGTGCCATTGGTGCTATTTATGGTGGAAGTGAAAATTCCCGTTTGGTGATACGATTTAAATGGCTGCATTGTTTTCGTCGGTGCCGGTCTGTGGTGTGGCCCCTGCGACACATCGGAACTACGGTGCGTTATGTGACAATAATCTAAAGAAAGTCTTAATAAGCGCCTTTCTTTTCTGCACTTTTCCGCAATGCAACTGTATACTATTGGCAGTTGGTACTCTACCAAGGTTGGTAATTAAGACAAGAGTATGTTTTTTTTTGCATCGTGAGACAATTCAATGTTTTGTAGCGCGATGTGTATAGCTTGTTGAATTGCGATGGTGTGATTAAAACAGATGTTTGCATTTGTTAATCATAGAGTCACCGTGTGAAAATGAAGATTAATCGTGTTTTTTAAAGCTTGGTTAATAAGCAAAAACATGTTTAGAATTCCTATTGAAATGAAAATGTATGTTACGTTTTTTTTCTCTTTCTGAATGATAAACATGATAAGTCATCAAATATAGCAATAAGTTACTAACAAATTAAACTAGGAAAATTTGCAATAATAGCTAGAACCAGAAATTGTAGGTTAATGCGTATATTAAAGGGATAAATTAGTAACGGAAGGACCAGATAGAGTGATTGGAAGACCTTGGAGAATGATGGGTGTTCCTTCTCGGGAGGATCGTAATAGATTGTCCTGGTGGAGGACTTAACTCTTTTTTGAAGAATTATATGTGTGTGTGTGTGTGTGTGTGTAGGAATATGTGTGTAAATGTGTAAATGTGTGTGTGTAGGAATATGTGTGTAAATGTGTGTGTAGGAATATGTGTGTAGCTGTGTGCACATGTGTGTAGATAGGTGTGTAGGTGTGTGCACATGTGTGTAGATATGTGTATATGTGTGTACATGTGAGTAGGTGACTGTACATATGTGTATATGTGTGTACATGTGTGTAGGTGTCTGTACATATGTGTATGTGTGTGTAGGAATGTGTGCATGCATGTTTGTGTAAGTGTTGGACGTATCTGCATGCCAAGGGGACAAGTGTGGAAGAAGGATATGCGTGTGGTGAGAATGTGTGTGACGATGGGGGTGAGTTATGTGTTTTTTTTTTTAATTCAAAAACTCTATATCTGTTTAAATCCACTCAAAATGATATAAACCAATCGAAAAACTAAAAAAAAATCATGTCAGATCCAATATTCTAATAATCTATTGTAACATTGTTTATCTGCACTTCAAATAAATCAATTAAATCAATCGAAACTAATCATAAAACAATAACTACACCCCAAAATGGAAAGAAACTATATCAACCTATTAGGTTATCCAACAAAAATCCACAAAATCCCCAATTAACTATTGTTAAACATTCATAGTAAAATCCTCATAGGTAATAAACGTATCCATAGATTATATAAACAATGGCAATACGACAAAACTTTACAATGCCCAGCCAAGCACGCGACAATAGGTCGAACAAGCTGGCACTTAATTGACGACGACAGATATCAATTGTCTATCGTAGAATAATATACTGAACGCTGGCGCAGGTAGCTGCATACTGCAAGCACGAATCGTCATTAATTTTGCAACCACAATGCCGACCGCAAATTATTTTTCACATTTCACTTTTTATTGCGTCTTTTACAGTTGTATTATTGTGTTATTATATACATATGTCGTCGATTTCCACATCGACCATTATCGCGCTATATCAACAATACTTTTACAATTAGTTAATTCTACGTGCTATTAATTGTAAATTAAATGTAATTGACGTTGTAGTGTCAGTGCGTTGTGGGTATGCTTAATTGCGTTCAACATGGTAGCACAAATTCCACTATTTATTTTATTTTTTTAAGAAATTATGCAAGATATAAATATTTATTAAAGTTGGTCAATGTCGTATCAAATCATACTTCTTCGTATTATTAACTACATTATTTAGTGAGTAAAACACGAGTTAGTAAATAGTAAATATGTTTTGTAAAAGAATATTTAGGGCACTCGGTAATTATTGTAATTTCTTAATGTTGGGAGGAGCTACAACAATTCAAGGAGGAGTTCCGAGACGTAAGGGAGGAGACACAACGATTGTGGGAGGAGTTAAGACAAATCTGGGATGAGTTATAAAAGAAGAATACGAAGAATTCTTGAGTGGAGAAGCAAGGATTGTGGGAGGAGTTACGTCAAATCTGGGAGGAGTTACAAAAGAAGAATGGGAGGAATTCTTAGAGAATTATAGCATAAGCTATGATAATTCAATCAGAAATTGTAATAATTATGAGAGCAGTTACGAGAAGTATGGGAGGAGATTCAGCAATTTCGGGAGGAGTTAAACCAAATCTGGGAGGGGTTACAAAAGGAGAATGGGATGAATTCTGTAATTATAGAAGAAGCTATGATAATTCAGTCAGAAATTGTAATAAATATAAGAGTGGTTACAAGAAGTATGGGTGGAGATACAACAATTGTGGAAGGAGTTACGAAAAACTGGGAGGAGTTGCAAAAGAAGAATGGGAGAAATTCTCGCAGAATTATAGGAGAAGCTGTGACAAATCAGCCAGAAATTGTAATAATTATCAGAGTAGTTACGAGAAGTATAGGTGGACATACAACAATTGTGGGAGTAGTTACGAAAAAACTGGAAGAAGTTACAAAAGAAGAATGGGAGGAATTGTAGCAGAAGCTATGATAATACGGTCAGAAATTGTAATAAATATGAGAACAGTTACAAGAAGTATGGGAGGACACTACAATTATGGGAGGAGTTACACCAATTGTGGGCGAAGCATCAGCAACAATGGGAGAAGTTACCACAATTCTGAAAAGAAATTCAATTATGGAAGGAATTATGAGGAGTTACTATAAGTAGAGAGAGAGAAAAAGTTCTTCAATTCTGAGAAGAGTTATGGCATTTGGATGTTTCAATAAATGATGCTATCTGCTTTCTTTGATGTTTACATAGTGACACAAAACGAATTTGTTTTTATAAATCTTTTTGTTAAGCAATAATTGCCTATTTCTATAATTTCCTCTGTTCTCTAATCCTTTGAAACAATATCAAAATCGTACTAAACACAATATTTCATAAATAACTATACAAACTTCTTTCCAATTAAAAAACACACATAAAATGGGAGAAGTCATAACAATTCCTGTAAACTCTACATCTATTTTAAGCCAACGTAAAGTCGATCTCTCGATGCGTTTAAACGACTTATTTCGCGAAGAGAATGCGTTTGAACGCATCTAAACTTGATTTTCATTTATATTTTGGCGAATAAATGTTAGGTCGGAAATCGCAAGTTA